>PVYE01005828.1:423-27578 GCA_002995055.1 Rhizopogon rudus
CATAATAAACAAAGGATGAGTGTGTGGTGTCTGGCTCAAATGCCGGTCCCGAGTAGCGGGCTTTGCCACGCACGTGGCCCTACCAGTTATAAGCAATGCTCATTTTAGCCAGAAACCCACCACCACACACGCTACAGACTGCCCTTACTTACTCCCCACTAGAGTCATAATGAGCAACCTCGACTGGGACGCCAAAACCGTTATTGGATTCAAGGCAAAGGCTGCAAAAGTCACCCGCAATGCTTCGGACTTGAACGGTGAGTAATGATATTACACTCATGAATGTATATTCTGACGAATCGTAATTTTTAGCTGTATGTTATTGTCGCTATCAAATAAATTATCATTAACTAACGGTCCCAAAAGGCGCGCAGAACAGGTGCTGTCGTAGCGACAGATAAGAAGGTGACGGCTGGTGCGAACAAAGCTCGTCCAGGTGCGTCTTTACACACGCCAGTCTCTATGATCCGACTAATCGTGCTGTACAGGGCCAGATCACCAGCGCATAGCCAAGCTTGACCGCGAGAATGAAGTCGCTCCTCCACCCAAAGTCAACGCAAGTGTTGGCAAGGTCTGTCTGACTCATGTCCACGCCACGTAAGCGCTTACACAGCATACAGGCTATCCAAACCGCACGCATGGACAAGCAACTGACTCAGAAAGACCTGGCCCAGAAGACGAACGAGAAGCCTTCCGTCATCCAGGACTACGAGTCTGGAAAGGCTGTCCCAAATCCTCAGATCCTTGGCAAGTTCGAAAGGATTCTGGGCGTCAAACTTCGTGGTGAGTATAGACACTTATTTTAAGCACCGTTCAGTTGATAACATCAATGTGTTATAGGTGCCGATATTGGGAAGAAGCTGGAGGGGCCAAAGAAGTCGTAATTTGACCCCTCCATAGTCGCATATATGTATCGACACATGTCGTTGTGAATTGCTATCCCCAGGGCCACTATCCCCACATACTATTATCTGTCATCACTAGATCTTCCCGCAATGTATTGGACTCCGTTTACAAGCAATTCTTGAGTTGCAAATTAAATTGAAAGAAGACATACAAGGTAGCAAGAGAAAGGGATACAAGGACAGGGAAGGACTTCGCCTCAGTTCGGTAGAATTATGCTTGCTCTGTTTCCGGTGCTCCCTATATCTCCATGAGCGTAGACAGTATTTCAGTCCAAAAGATCTTACATAAGTAATATAATCTGCACTCTCACAAGCCTTGTACTCCTTGAGCAGCTCCTCTGCGGTCGCTCTGATCCACCTGTAAACCAAGTGCCTCGTTGAAAACCAAGAACCACTTACCTCGCATCATCAAATTCTTCCAGCCCATTCTCGAACATCTTCTCTTTCTTATATTGCTCCAAAAATGCATTTCGTTTACGTAGCCTGTCGAACTGGTCGAGCATCCGCTTGAATAGCTGCAGAAAGTAACTTAGCCTCGAGTTTAGATATCGTACATGCCTATCCTACCGAAGCAATGCTTGTGTGATTTGCCAGCATGAGACCGCTGACACGGTGATTTGTCGTGACATACGGCGAGCGACGTGTCAAAGCTACTTGTATTGACGCTGGCCCCCAAGGAATGAAGTTCGCCAGTTGGCGTTCTCGTATCCGTAGAAGCGATTGATGAACCTAGGTGCCAGACCGAGTGAGCAGAGCGTCAAATGCACAACAGATGGCCAAGGATCGCACATCAGTGGGATCAACGTCTCCTTGGATGATATTCAAAATCGAGATGTAGCAGGCTGTTTTACTTGGTGTTGTGGACACCATACGGTTCTTGGGCTGAAGAAGACGCCGCATGACATCAAGGACGGTTGTTCTGCGAATTGGTTTTGCCTGGTGACACAGGTGGCAAGTAAATCGGTGCACCATAGATATAGAGGGGACGCACCTTATCGATTTGATCGCTCGTAAAGGGCGTGTACGAGGTCATGAGGAAGTGACATCGAGGCGTTGGTATGAGCGAGGCTATTATGCCTACAAGATCATTGTTCATATAACCGGGATATCGAAGTGTCTGCGTGCTCGCAGCCATAACTGTAGAGACCTATAGCAGTCATGGATCTGAGCCATCAACCAGCCTCATTCTGTTTATGCACTTACGAGTTGGTTCGTTTGGTCAAAGGTAGGTGTCTGGACGTGCAGCCGATCTGCCGATATCCGCGCCAGTGCGCCATTGTCCAGGACAACGACCGAGTCAGCATGGTTCGTTAGACGCTTAAGGGTAAGGAGGGAGTTATAAGGTTGTACCACGACATCGCCCTCGCTGGCATTCGGGAAAACAGAGTACGTTTGGATGAGCTTTTTGGGAAACTTATCATTAAGGCGCTCGAGGAGAAAGGAGCCGAATCCTGAGCCCGTACCGCCTGCTATCGAATGCATGAGCATGAAGCCCTGTAAGACAGGCCGTGAGGATCCACGAGGCCAATGTGAAGTAGCAAAGTTTAAGGCTAACCTCCAGAGAGTCGCTGCCTTCAGCTTCTCGATCGATCATCTCCATAACCTCCTCATACAGCCTCTCCCCAGAAGCATACCCATTCGCCCAGTTATTTCCGGCACCACCGCCATCTTTCGACATGAAAATGTTCTCCGGGTTGTATAAATTCGCCCACGGTGATGTGAGGATATTGTTGATGACCTAGACAATGCTGCGCGGTTGGGAGATCAGCCCTGTCAAAGCCTCATGAGCACGTACGCGAGGCTCGAGGTCTACGAGGATTGCGCGAGGAATATAATGCTCGTCATCAGCTTGGTAGAAGAAGACGTCTTTGCGGTCTCCGCCTTCGGTGGCCCACTCTTCGAGGATGCCTTCTTTGTTGATCCCGTGTTCTGCACAGAGGCGTTGCCAGTATACAGCGCCCACTTTTGTGAGCCGCTAGATAAGAATGGCTGAATCTTCAACAGTTCAGAGGGCTTCACCTTGATTACCACATTGTCCGAGCTGGACTGTCACTATTTCGCGGGGCATGATGGACGCGGTACGCGTTCAAGTTACGAGTTGTGGCGTCAAATTCACGCGTCACGCGTTTAATCACTCTCAATTGACTCAAATTTCGAACAACAGAAAAAGGTATTAGAATTAGTAACAACGAAAACATTTGCAAAGTAGAAGAGAAGCGAATGAATGCAGGTAACAATATATGTGTATGTCTACAGGCCTTGAGCCCAGTGAGTATGCGTATTGTATCGAATCAAACTTGTGATGAAGATAACGTGTGGAAGTGGCCTTGAGCCATCCATGCGTGCCGACAATATAGATTTCTTGGGTGTTACGTCGTTGTGCGCTACAGGACGAGCAGGATAAGCTGCTGAATTTATTCAGTCGTTGAAAAACCCAAGGGGACAGATGCGTAAAGATAAGCACCATGCTAGGTGCGCGCCAGTTAGATGCTTGACATCAGATTTGGCTGGATGGAGTGAGAGAGGTAGCGCAATTGAAGCAGAGATGAAATGAGACGAAGTGAGATGTTCGATGTTCTGTCCGTGTGATAGCCCAGCGATTACCAAAAGAAAAAGGTCCCGGAGACGATTAGCGTCTCCCAACTCCACGACGAGGAAGTTTCTTGATCTGTCTCCCATCAGATTGAGGCGCAGCACCAATGGTAAATAGAGTACCCCCGGAAGCCGGGGCTGCAGCAGGAGCAAATGGATTCGGCGCTGCAGCTGGCGCTGCGCCACTTGGTTGACCGAACGCAAATGAACTGCCTGAGGGCTGTGGAAGTCCACCAGCAGGGGCGGCCGGCGACGCAGGTTGGCTACCCCCAAACCCAAACGAAGGAGCAGAAGGCTGCGCAGGCGCAGTAGCTCCGAATGAGAACGACTGCGATGGCCGATTGAATGTAGACGGGCTCGATGGCGCCGACGACGTGCTCTGCTGCCCGAATGGATTGCTTGCGGTCTGGCCAAACGTGAATGGTGAGACCGGCGCCACACTCGGCGATGCAGCCTGCGCAAACGAGAACGGCGCCGCAGCCGCTGGGGATGGTTCAGGAGCCTTTTGGCCAAACCCAAAGCCCGTACCAGAAGACTGGCCAAACCCGGAACCAAACGTGCCCAACTTATCCTTGTCCTCTGTTTTCGCGAATGGAATAGCACTAGCTGTCCCAAAGCCAAATCCGGGCCCAGTGGTTGTGGCCGGACTCTGCGCGAAGAGCGTGCTCCCTACGGGAGTGCTACTGGCAGCATTAAAGGAGAAGTCGAGTGTTGGCCGTTCTGGTGCCTTCCCATTGGTAGTCATCTCACGACTCGGGCTCTCGTCCATGCTAATCTCCTGATCTGCTTTTGGTGGCGTGACGGGACGCGCGGGAGTAACTGAGGAAGCAGACTGTCCAAAAGCGAATGGTCTACTTGTGTCAGCAGCATTGCTGCCCGCATTTGCAGGCCCGAAGCTGAATGAGGGCTTCACTGCAGCAGGAGGTGCAGGGGGCGGCGAGCCAAAGGTGAATGACTTCTTCTCAGCTGGCGCAGGTGGTGCGGGCGTGCCGAATGAGAAGGGAGCAGCGGCTGACACCGGTTTCTCTTCAGCAGGTGCAGTACTGGGGCGTGCAGTGAGTGAGAAACCAGGTGTGGTTGACGAGCCCTGCGTTCCGAAAAGTGGCTTGGGTGCCTCAATAACGGGAGCGGGCGCAGGCACAGGGGACGTAGAAGGTGCAGGCGCACCAAATGAAAATACACTCTTCGATGGCTCTGTTATTACAGGCGCCGGTGCCGGTTGGCCGAAAGAGAATGCAGTCTTGGACGGCTCAGCCGCGGGTGCAGAAACGACGGGAGTGCCAAAGCTGAATGGAGCCGCAGAAGGGGCAACCCCGAAGAGAGACGGAGACTCGCTTACTTCAAGCTCTGCCGCTTTCGAAGTCTCAACGGCAGGGGCTGGAACGCCAAACGAGAATGGCAAAGAAGATGCCGCTGGGAGAGGGGCAGGTGCAGCAGGTGGTGCAAGCGAAGGAGCAGGAGTCTCCTCTACAGAAGCAGGAACTTCTTTGGGTGGAGCTGGAGCACCGAATGAAATGGTAGTGGCAGAAGTGCCAAAGATCGAGGTACTTGTAGATGCATGGGTTGTTCCAAACGCGGAAGTTATAGCAGGCGCGGCTGAGGTTGCAGGAGTTGCTTGACGAGTGGCCACAGGCGTAGCGAACAAAGGAGAGGCTTCAGAAATCTTTGGAGCCTCTGGCACTTGTGCTGCGGGCGCGAGGGGGGGAGTAGGAGAGCCCGAGCCAGGAGTCACGGTCAAAGGCTTGTTAAATGCAACTGTATTAGCGAAGAAATTCGGAATACCAGAGGGAGTAGTGACGGGAAGGGTTGGGACCAGAGAATGTGTCTCTGACTTGGGAGGCTGTGGGGTAGGAGGGGCGAGCGAAATTGTAGGAATTGCTGGCGCAACGGGAGCAGGGGACTCAGATACGGAGACTAGTTTGGCTGCAGATGCCAGTGCAGTCGGCTTTGACAATGAAAATGGAAGCGCAATGATGGGAGGTTCTTTTGCATTTGCGACATCTTGGGGTATCGGTGTCTGCGATAATGATGAGATGATGTTTTCATGAGTGTAAACTAGTAAAGATTTTCACCTCTTTCGCGAACGTGAACCCAGCAGGAATTTCGAACACGGGTGCTTTCTTTGCAGCTTCCTCGAGTGCAGCCCTGTCATCATCCATCGCATCCTCGTCATCTTCAAATGCCGCAGAAAACTTGTTTGTGCGTCTTGATGTCGGGCGCTCAATGTGATTACGCATGCGAGAGCGTCCAACGCGGAGAGACGACATCTCCCGGGTAGCACCAAACCTTGGCTCAAACGCAGGTGCCTTCATCAGACGGTCAGCCTCCAAATCCTTCTTTCGTTTCGCTTCTTCCTCCTGTTCTTTCTTTTGTTGCTCTCTCAACATCTCGGCCTCGGCTTCAGCATCCTGATCCTCCTCCATTGCCTGCTCTTTCTCCTTCTCTTTGTCAGCCTCTTCATGCACTCGCACTGCTTCCTCTTCCCGCTGCCTCCTTGCTAGCCATTTCTTCATGCCGCCCTCACCAGCGTATGGCTTTGTCCCGTTGACACCATCTCGATCCTTCATCTTGCTCTTCCCTTTCCCCTTCTTCCGCTCTCGATCCTGGTCGTGCATGAGGGTGATAGGGCGGTGCTTCTTAGGTATAAATATGTCCGGGATCGGCGCGCCCTTAAGGCGGGATGGAAGAAGGGGAGTTTTGTACACCTCGAGCTCATGCAGGGTTTTCTCGGCGGCATTGATCGGCCATAGTTGGGCTGCAGCAAGATCGTCAACGTTCATATGACAGCTTAAAACGCAGCATACGCACGTGCAGAGACATCCGCCATAGACCCAGTACCGAACAGAACGGATCCCCGTCGAACAGGGGTCTGCTGGGAAATTCGTGTCAAAAGTACATTTTTCAAAAGATAAAAAGATACTCACTCCACGCTGAGAATCTAATAATGATCCAAGAGTCGCTTGCCTTGTTACTTCCGTTGCACCGGACTTCTGCAAACTGGGCGGGGGCTTGACGAACATGGGGTTCGACATCAGTGCAGTGAGTGGCGGTGGCTCTGTTGGGTCACGCTCTCGGCGGGGGAGAACGACGGGGCCAAAATCGGAACCTGAGGGCTGGGGTGTGACAGACGTACGCATACGGAGGTGTGATATGGATGGTTCCCTGCTGATAGACATGACGTCTCCCTCCTCGGTGACATCCTGCATGGTCGGGGCCGGCTGCAGTCTGGCTGGCGTCCCAGAGTAGGCCAATCCAGATGGGGGATCAAGAGACATGGTACGCACGACTGGTTGAGCCTTGGACTGAGATCCACTTGGGTAGGGGGACATTGTGCGTCTACTACGGGGCGTGGCAATGGGGACGCGTAGAGCTTTTCGCGGGGACGGCGAGGGATGTCGCTGATTTTGTACGCGGGTTCCGGGAATTGTTTTATGGGTCTGATTGAAGGCTGATCTAGGAGGATCGAGATACGGTTTCTTATCTCTGTTGGGGGGACTGCCAACCCTCATTCTCTTGGTCCGCTGCTGCTCTGAGTCCTCCTCACCCCGTGTTTGCTCTGAGGGAGTGGGAAGTCGCCTCCGCTTCCCCTTTGCATCAGTTTCCCCGAAGTCTTCCTCGCCGCTGCCAAACCATGAGAGGGGAGCGGTGACGATGTCCTTGATGGCGCCAAAGAAGGAACTGGTGCGTTTTAGCTGTGCTGGAGGGACACGAGCCTGTGTCTGGGTATAGGTGCTCATCGTCGCTGCCTGGGTTGTGTGTTTGTCTGGTGGTCGCTGTCGTCCTGTGCGCACAAGTTGACGGACACTGGGTAGAAGACTCGCGGGGCGCCGGGGATGCAAACTTTCTCAAGTTGTTGAAATTAAAAATTCCACAGTTTCATCCGCACAAGAGCACAAATAAGGGATTACTCTCCCACGATCATGGAAGTCACGCCTTGATGTGACACCGGTATGTATACACTAAAGCTAATGATCTCATAGCGGACAGTATGTTTCCAAGACGTACGTTCAACTTGCCTCGAAATTTCTACTCTTTACAATCAACACGACGAATACATGCGAGCATTCGAGTATCGGCGGACCCACTCCCAGAGACAGTGAGCACGTCCAAATCGAATCAGAACGTAAGTAGCTTCGACGCCAGGGTACGGTATTTCCAACGCTGAGTTGGTCTCTATAGTCTCAAGAGCGCTGGCTGTTCATTGACTCCGTCTTCCCTATTCGTCTCGGTATCTGGGAGTTCGTCCTACCCAAATACACCTCTTTCTTACCCTTGACTAAACACACGCAGCCTCCGACACTACATCGGCATATTACGCGAGGACAACCTTTTGGAGCGCTTGCACGAGCGTCTAGAGACAGTGAAGACGCACGGCTTTCACATCCTCGAGCTCCAGTCGCTTCAGAAGGATGGAGGCGTTTTCGTGCGCTTCGCTTATAATGCTCCTGATGACGAGAACGCACTTGAAACGCTTCAGAGGGATCTCCGAATTGAAGCTGACAAGCATGGCGGTCTCCCTTCCTGGTCGGGACTCAATTACTGTAATGTCTGGCTTGTGAAGGGCAAACCTTTTGTCGAGGTGCGTTTTCTCAAGTCGCAATTCCTTAGCAAAAATGCAAATGATACGGCCAGGATATGAACCGATACCCATCAGGAATCGTCAAAGTTTCTTTCGAAGGCCCAGATGTCCCTGAAGAAGTCATGTATAGTCTGTTTCGCGTGGGTACACTGCACTCTTTTGTTGGTTTACTTCTCCTTACACCATGCCAGCCCTGCGGCCGGATATACGATCTCACCGCTCCTACGCCCGTACCTGCAGGCACATTCCGCTCTTCTGATGTCCTGTTCCACCGCGTCCGCGCTGCCACTATCGCTCGGAACACCCTCCATGGATACACTTTCTCCCATAATGGTACAAAAACACGCCTGAGGACTGTATACCAACGGCCTATCCAGGCCCATGTGATTAGGGGCTGGCTGACTTCGCATCCTAGGATCGTGTTGCCAATCCTATTTTTCTTGCTTGGTACATTGACTTACATTGTGGGTAAACAACTTCACGATCTAATCGAGAACTAGAAAATCAGATGTTTAGATATTCGATCCAATAAGAGTTCTCTCTGTTGAAGGGAAGATCTTGGATTGGTTTGACTACCGCGGTAAGCATTTTTTGGAATATGACCATTTACACATACTAGACCATCGCCCTTCACCCCAGAATTCAAGCTATATAAATGGCTTCGTGCGAACGCCTTAGACCGGTTCTCCCTGACTAGCCAGGGCCATGAAGATGTCTCTGCGCAGGGAAACATTTGGAAGGAGCGCAAGGAGGCAGAGAGCGCCGTGCGGAGCTACCTCTCCGACCTACCGTGTAAATTTCTCGCTCACTTTTCAAAGCAAGACTCCTGACAAGACAACTCAAACAGCCACAGTTGCATTCGTGCACGGTCCCCAGGGTAGCGGCAAATCGAGCATGCTCGAGGCAATCATCCGTGACACTGGCAGGTTTGTATTTCTACTTTGTTCATCTAAACATAACTTACGTCATATACAGAAAAGCTTTAGTGATTGATTGTGCCGAGCTCAATAAAGCGACATCAGACACGCGTCTCGTCGCGGCACTCGCACAACAGGCTGGCTACAGACCAATTTTCACCTTCCTGAACTCTGTCAACAACCTGGTAGATATCGCGAGCATGGGCCTCATCGGGCAAAAAGGTCATTCAGTCAATCAAATCCTTATTCATTACCTGAATAATTGCCGTATCTCTAGCGGGCTTCACGTCCTCTCTTGAAGACCAGCTGAAACGAATACTTGATGTCGTAGGCAAGGCACTAATTAATGTCAATCATACTCTTCGTACCTCTACGCAGCGCTCCGTCAAAGCTGCGCAAGAAGCCGAGGCACGACGGGCCGAGGAGGCGCGGACTCTCGCACGTATTCGCGCTGGAACGTGGCACGATCCACGGCTCGACTGTGTCGCGGGGAACGGCATTATAAGTGAACTTGGAGTGGGCGACGAGTTGCTCGAGGGCGACGGCGAGTTTACGGACTTTGATGCGATTTATGATGACGTGGTAAACTTGAATGGTAAGGAGGAGAAGGCGAGCGAGGAGGAGCTTGCGAGACAACGCCGGAGCGTAGAGGACGTGCAGGCTGTGCATGCGCTGCCGATTGTCGTGATCAAGAACTATGCTGCACGGGGAGGACCTTACAAGGAGGTGCTTCTCGGAGTTTTGGCGAACTGGGCGGCAGCCCTCGCAGAAAACCAGGTGAGTAGTACTTTGCTTGTCGGTACCGCCGATGTATGCTTCATAACCCTTTCAGGTTGCCCATGTTATCGTGGTCAGCGACAACCGTGAGAACGCAAAACTGCTTGCCCGAGGCAAGTAATATATCGACTCTGGCGTGGTATCGCTAACACAGCGTTGCAGCGCTGCCCTCCAAGCCATTGAACTCTATTGCCCTTTATGATGCTGATGCTCCTAGCGCACTCTCTTTCGTCCGCCAGCGCCTGCGTGAAGCAGGTATCACATCAGATCTCACACTTGCACAAACAAGGGCCATAGAGCGTCTGGGCGGCCGCGCGAGCGACCTTGAAAGTGTTGGTGATCTTGGCACTCCCTTCGATATGCAACTGATGCCTCCGGTTTAGTTATTCCACAAAGTCCGCAGTGGACAAAGTATCGAGGAAGCGGTGGAAGACATCATCGCTTCCGGTGTGGGAGAATTGAGGAAGAATGCTTTTGGCGAGGACATCGACGATGCTAAGAGTCTGTCATGGTCCAGAGAGCAGGCGTGGATTGTGCTGAAGCAACTGGCACGTAAACCTGAGGTACTCAGTCCCATTTGCTAGTCAACAACCAATTCACATTTCTTGTCAGCTGCCGTATTACGACGTGTTACTCGATGCACCTTTCAAAGGAGACGAGCTACCGCTTCGTTCTATGGAACACGCTGAGATCATATCCATCAGCACACACCACGGTACTGCCAAGTCATTCTGCTGGAGAAGCTGTCTAATCATTTTTTCAGGTCGACCATCCACGATTCGTCCCGGGAAGCCTGTATTCAAATACGTCTTCGAGAGACTTGTAAATGGTAATGGGCATCGTGATCACTATTTCATTACCCCCTTGCTGAAGATACTTTAGATCATATCTTCCAAGCCACACAAGATATCGCGCTCAACGAGAAGCTCATCTCGAGCGCAGAGGGCACCCTTCGTGCATGTGAATCTGAACTTACTACGCTCAAGGACCTCTCAATTGTGGAGCGGTCGTTCTGGGGGCTCAGGCGTAAAGCGACATCCGAGAGGAAGGAATATTTATTAAAGAAGATGCGTTCTGCACAGACGAAGATACAGACTTTGGAGAAGCAGAATGTTGTTTTGAAGAGAGCATTGGCGAAGGGGGGTTAATTATATAGCGTTATCCGTTGAGTGTTTCGGGTTCTACCCTGTTTATTCATATACTGCGGTTCAAATTTTCAAAGTCCATATACCAGCTCACTAACGGTGACATTTCCTTTGGGTTACAGCGCAAATTTGAAGAGCTTCGAGGGGGACTTTGTCTGATTGAGAATATAATGAACACAGGCACCTTTCCGGTGTCGACTCGGAACTGTTAACTTCGCTCTGAATCGGGTCCATCGTAAGTATGATGAAGTGGAGCGTAAGGGGCTACCCTCCTCCACACCGTCAAGAAGAGCGACCGAAAAGAAGGAACATATGCTTGCTCGCAACTCTCGTGGCCTTGCAGGTACGTAGAATATTTAATAACGGAATGTTCACATAATTTTCTTTCTGAAAGGGGCTGGAAAGTACAGTTACACTCTCTTCGGAGGCGAAAGTCCAACTTGAAGTTCTACCAGCTGACCTCTCCATCAGGCGAACATGAGTGTCGCCCGAACCAGTCGCTAATAGATTACCAGTAGGAGAAAACGAGGCGCATAATATTGGCGACGAATGTCCTGACCCACAACGACGTTAATATCTATCGATGCGACCTGATACGCAATGAACATACTAGCGGCGTGCCATCATGCTCGTACACAAATTGAACAACGATGTTAGGCGAGACTTTCGGAGGCTCGGGATCAGGCTCTGCGACGCCGTGATAGAGCTTTAGTCTTTTCGGAGGAGGAAGAAGTGTTGCCATTACTTCTCTCCTGAGAGCGGTACTCAGCCTTGCGAATTATTCCCATGACGCGGTCGGCTACTCTAAGTTGTCCTTGCATAACGTTTTGAATCGTTCTGCAGCACACTCTTCCTAGGGTTTCCTTCTTCATCAGCTATGGCGTAGAAAATTTTCGACATAAGCATCATGAAGTGACTTACCTTGCGACTGGCTGTGTCGCATCGGGGACGGAGGTAGTGACAATGGCTGCGGCACCTACTTCGTCGTATCCCAGATCTCAGAGCGATTATCGTAGCATTTGACCATACCTATGAGGCTGTAATGTACAGTTACTTCCAGGAACTTGGTTCCATCTGCACAAACTAAGAATTCCTAATTTTCCATCAACACGTCCACCACCTATCCGATCCGTCCTTCCAGTATTATTCTGCCAATGGGCTGTTCAACTGATTAATGCACGACTGTCTCACTTTGCAAAGTCGGCAGCCCAAAGGACTCTCTGGCTAATCCTGACCTAGCCTAGTGAGACCAATTAGACAACTGATGTAATGGATAATAAAACAATGCGTCAAATCACATCCTCACAGAAAGGATGACAACGAGTTGCAATGATATCCAGTGAACAATCAACAGGTTGGCGTTCAATGTATTCAGTCAATGACGATCACCCTTATTAGGAAGGCAACGGCTTTGGATGCTAACATGAACAAGCAACATTCACGACTTCTGAAGTTCTGAACGTTGAACGTCCGAGTCACTGAGCAAAGGTAGAGTTGAATATGGATGCACAAGGACATCTTTTGTCACTGAAAGTGATGCGGGTATCTGTGCGTGGTCAATCTTTCAGGCGCGGGGCATGGTAATCATTCCTGGCACTCAAATGACAGAGACCATCACTAGCTAGTGCATGGCAGCCCTTCTACTCCAGTTCCCCTTCTTTCTCTGCCCATTCCACTGCGTCCATCCTCTCTCTCCAAGGAAAGACACCTCTCCCCGGGCATCCCAAGACATTACGTGATCTCACTCATGCAACTGAGTTCCTGACACTGCCCGCCTCATTCGGAGCCATTCAGCTTGGGGAAACATTCTCTAGTTGCCTTTGTGTTAACAATGAGACTAACGTCGACATCGAGGGCGTCAGTCTTCGCGTCGAAGTCCAGACAGCAAATTCCAAGGTACTGGTGGCTGAGCTCGGTGGCCCGGGTTTCAAGCTAGCAGTAGGAGATTCACTGGAATATATCGCCGAGCACGAGGTGAAGGAGTTAGGCCCGCATGTTATGGCCTGCATCGTCACATACCACCTTCCTCCGTCATATCGACACGCCCCCGGCGCTGGAGAAGTCTCGAATGAAGCAAGCTTCCGCAAGTTCTACAAGTTTGCTGTATGTAATGTTTTCAGTGAACTCTTGCAATTTGATCTGAAAATGCGCTAGGTCACGAATCCTCTTTCTGTGAAGACAAAGGTACATACACCTCGATCCCCATCGGCATTGTTGGCTTCTTCGGAGCGCGATAAAGTGTTTCTTGAGGTGCACATTCAGAACATGACACCAGACGCGATGTGGTTTGAGCGCATGGAGTTTGACTGCGCGGAGGGATGGAATGTTGCTGACGCCAACACAATGCCCACTGGTAGTGCAGATGATAACAGTGATCGTGTATTATTCTCTGGTTCGGTGGCTCTCATGAAGCCACAAGCCATCCGACAGTATATCTATATCCTAACCCCGACATCGTCTTCATCATTTCCTGTTGTCCATCCAGCAGGCAGTGTTATCCCTCTAGGTAGACTTGACATTTCATGGCGTTCTCAGTTTGGCGAACCTGGTCGTTTATTAACATCGGTGAGATCAGTTTTGAACAGTGGTTTCAAGCTCTCACGTTTGACACGAAGATGCTATCTCGTCGAATTCCTGGCCCTCCTCAAGCTCCAGCTCCAGCTCCAGCCTCAACCCCAGCACCCCTACCTCATCATCCTGTCTCAGCTCTTCCTCCTTATCTTCAGCGCAGCGCGCCACCTTCACCAGCTCGACCACGTTCTCCACAACTTCCCCCTTCTCGTCCTACTTCCCCAACCCCAGCTCCATACAGACCAGGATCCCCTTTTCGCGCACGCCCAGTGCCTGGTCCTCCGCGTCCGCAATCACCTGGCGCCGGATCTATATCCAACATGCCTATGGCACCAGCACCACCGGCGCCGGCACCCATACCGGGCGTGGAGGTGCATGTTATCGCAAATCACATCCCCAGGGAATCCATTACTGTCGAGCAGCCCTTCAAGATCACTCTCGCTGCTACCGTTTCTGCTGTTGTACCCAATGTCAAGGGAAAACAAAGAATCATTTCTCTTGCTGTGCAGCATCTTCAGTATCCGCGTCCGCGAACCATTGCGTACCCTGAACCACCGCAGGTGACCGAGACTATCAGCTCGCGATACTCCTCCTTCGGCCTGACATCCGCAACATCAACGCTTATCACACCTGTGCAAAGTTCCCCCAATATTCCGGGCGAAATGGCCTTGGTCTCGCCGGAGATGAATCTTGTACATGGTAGAATACCCACTCTGCCACCCCCTTACTTCGAGTTCGCCGACCAGGAGAAGCGCGCAGAGCTGAATGGCTGTGTATTTCTTGGGACCTCTACTCTGTTCCTGGACCCGATTACGCTTACCCATGCCAAACAGCACGAGGATCTATCAGATGATGGTGCGGAAAAGGTGGAGGGTAGTCAAGAGTTTGATCTTACCTTCCTGCCTACGCGGGCAGGATTTGTACGAGCCGGGGGTCTGCGCCTCCTACTAGTTAAAGATGAGTTCATTGATGGAGACCAGAGCACTTATAGTTCAGGCGGTATGGGGGAAGCAAGGATACTGAAGGAGTTGGATGTAGTTGCTGAACTTTGGGTTCACTCATAATCGCATCGAGGATCTATTAATATGCTACTACAATATCAATATGCACTATACTGATGACCAAGGGTGGCTGACGAGCTGCTGCACCGACAGCAAGGCATGGTAACGTACATCTGGATCCGGATGGTTCATGAGTTCCATTGCGCGGGCTTTAGCTCCCAAGTCTGTAATCACTCTACGGAATGATCAGTGGATGTGATGGTTAGGTATCACATAGTCTTGCTTACCTCTTTCCTCGCTCATAGTGCTTCACATATTGTCCAAGATCATGCACTGCAACCGCCAGGACTACAGGATCGCTGGAGTCTAGCAATCTGATGAGAGTCCTACAGCAAAGCAATCAATAACCGAGCAAGCAATAAAAGGTCGTCATTACTTCAACTGCTCATAGTCTCTGTCATTCAACTTGGATGCATTTTCTCGCCAGAAGGCATCTGACTCATGCACTGGCGTCCATGACAGATGCCCAGATGCCAGCTCCGACGTGTATTCATCGTACGTCCTGCATCCCATCAATCAGCCAGAAATTGAAGTGGTATCAGATAAACTCACGTCAAACTTTCAAAGTTGCGTTCTAGCTCATCTCTGACGTATTGTACGTCCTCCAAGATGTCCTCGTCGGACCACTTGCGAGTTGAGAGGTTCTTTGAGAATGTCAGAAGCTGCGCGACAAGCATTGCCGGCAGATTCGCGGAAGGAGCCTTGGTGATCAGGTTCTTTGATAACGTTAGCGTCGGACATGCCCAGAGAAAAGTATACGTTTACTCTGAAAGTAGCAATAATAACACGAATGACCTTCTCCTTCACAGCAGCCTGTGCCACTGTGATCAACAGGGGTATGATGTCATATTTCCTTCAGAACTTTGAGAAAGTATCACCATGACATAGGACTCAAATTCTTACTTGTTGATCTGCTCAGCGATATCTTGCTCGAATGAAAGCAACCAAATGCAGAAGATCACTTGGTAGCTCATCTGGGGACCGGGCTTATGACGAAGGATCTCAACAAACCTGTTCGATCGGTTAGGTCATGAAGTGAAATGTGAAGCGGTGATGGCTCACCCTGCTATTATTCCAGGGATAGCCCATACTGCCCTACGGCACTCTGGGCGAGCGAGAAGAGCTTCTAAGCACTGGACCGCGACGTCACGCTTGTTTGATGACTGGCTCTGCACGAGTGACGCAAGAACCTTGAGAAATGGTTGAAGGTGCTGGTGCTGAAGGGGAGTCGATTCCGAGCTGAGCATACGCAATGTCAAAAATGGGGGAAAGGAAAGGCAGGTCAACGCGCACCTGAGCAGAACGGTCAGTATTTGAGCAGATTTGAGTTGAACAAAGTCATCTTGAGCTTCTAGTGTTCTGACATAGGGTGATTGGTATTACAATCAAGTCAAAGACGCCGAAGTCGCATACCTGATGAGAGGAGCATATGGGAGGTCAGGGTCAGACAGAGCGGCTCTCGCGAAGAGTGGTATCCGCTCGTCGTGATCTACAGAAGAAGACGTCACGTATGTTGTTACAAGTATTCAAGATACGACATACCGAGGAGTGTGTCCGCAATTAAGACTAGGAGGCATTGCATGGTATCGACCCTTTGCAGCTTCTTGAGAAGCCGGAGGTATAGTAGGGCATATGTTTGGCCATCTGACAGATGGATAGACTCGACTTTTGCCCTGGGCTGCCTGTCTACCTTCTTAATGAGAGCCAGCTCCTCCGAAGTAACCAGATCGGCGCGTTGGTATCCCTGAGTTCGGAATGAGCATCACTGAACTGATGAAATCTGGTTGACGGACCTCCCATGGGACAGGCTTTGACCGTATCTTTGCAGAGCTCTCATCGAGATGCGCATTTGAAACTAAAGAGAAGGACATTGTCGCCTAAGCGTGTTTCTCTAGCACTGGCTCGGTGAGTAGTTGACCAGGATATTTTCTCACGGGGAAGGAGTGGTCGTGACCCCCTTCATGATCACTTTCACTTTCGCGTCTTCCGTTTCTGTCAGGTTAATGTTTTCGAGAACGGCGTTGTTGTCGTGCAAACGCGCACCCCAAGGTACTTGATATCCTTATACTCCCACATGTCTTTTTGTAACTTTTTTGCAGCATGTCTCCTTCGTGGTCTTGCAACTGAAGCATCTGTAGTTTCTGCAGCACCCGAGGTCGTGCATGTAGATGCCGCCTTGTCAAAGAAAACTGCAAGACCCAACCTACACACCGGAATCATCTTGAACCGTTCTCCTATTATCACTCGCACACCAACGGCCTTCGAGAAAGCCTACTACGCCTACCAGGCCCGCATCCACCGCGCGCTGCACAACCCGTTTCCGTATGAATTCTACTTCAAACAGGGTTCACCTCTAGAGTCTCGATTCAATATAGAAGAACGAAGGCGCGAACGCAAGGCGTTCGGTGCTCCATTTGGCATGCAGAAGGGGGAGACAAGCGAGGCTGAAAAGCTTGCGGAGGCCACTATGCGCGATGAAGAAGAGGCCATGCCGCGTATCCATGAAGCTGATATTCACTCGGATTTCAAACACCTCAATAGATGCGGACAACGAAATTTATACCTATTATTACAAAAACAGGAGAATGGGGCCGCCGTGTGGAGGTTTCCTCAGGAAAGTGTTGAAAAGGGAGAGCTTTTGCACCATGTTAGTAATTTTAATTTATCTCCTGGCTGTTCTCATATCCTCCAATCAGGCGGCAACCCGTGGACTTGAAGTCGAGTGTGGAAACAACATGGACACCTGGATAGTCAGCCGCAACCCAATAGGTGTCTTCCACCCTCTATCACCAGTTAATGTGGACAGTGTTGAGAAGGTTTGTCCTGCTTCAAGTTGATCATATCTTGTACTGACAACTCTGCAGAATGTGGTCTTCTTCTATAAAGCACATATCATGGCCGGTCAAGTCCGCCCAAATCGGACGCGGGCACAAGACTTTGCTTGGTTAACCAAGGGCGAGATAAAGACGCGGGTGGATCCGGACTACTGGCTAGGTATAAAAGACATGCTCTCGGATTTCTAATGCATGCTCCCTATATTACTCTCCGATGTTCAATGGTTTGGCGCACCACATTACCATGCATCTGCCAGACCCATGGTTTTGGAACTTGCTCATAAATGCCAATGTCGAGCCAGCATTAATTGCTTCCAATTCAAAGTTTCGGATTGACACGGGCCGGATTAACGCAGAACTATTGGCAGACAAGTTCGATACTTCAAAACAATATAAATATAATAATAAAATATCCGAATGAGTAACGAAATCGCGAAATAATTAGCGAACGTATAATCTAGTATTACATCTTCAGCAGGTACAGTTTCGTGAGGTCAAAAAAGCCTGGCAGCGACGCATTGCCAGAAACCTTCCGGAGGTATCTCAGGACCTTCGGTTTCTTCATAGCTAGGAATTCCCTGATTCATAAAGCGCATGTCAGTTCGAGCAAGAATTAAGTTGATCTGTCAAAACACTCACTTTCGTGAAGTCCATCTCATTTGGTTTCCAAATCTCGGTGTGTCGTGTATACTTCCAGAAGATGAATAATGCAAGAAATATCAAGATATCTACGTCTGTGATAACTAGTCAGACTATCAGCGCTTCAGTAGTAGGGAAGGATCGGCCTACATGAAGTGACGAAGTTCGCAATATTCCAGTTGGAACGCCAAAACACACGGAACCCATTTATTAGGATGAAGAAAGCACACCATATCAGACCCCAGATAGAAAGCCACGGCTATAGAGAAGTCAGTAATTGTGTTATGCGTTCTGGTGGTCTGTCCGACCTGTAGCGGATTCCAATAATGAAGTTGCGTTCGGTCAATTCCCTGGGAGCCTAGTCCGCAGTCTGGATAATTCATTAGTACGACAATGGTCCATGAGTAATAGACATCTGATACCCACAGAAGAAGAGATATGTTAAATTGATTGAAAACCAGCTGATAAAACCGCCTGCTGTGGAAAGTCGCAGAAACCAACTGGAACACCACGTAAGTAAAAGTAGTTGACACAAGACAACCCATGTCATTCACTTGAACACTTGTTCCGCACTTGACGAAATGCCTATCAGAGATAAGAAGGCGAATGCACACTTTGTACCCCTCCATCAGTGCCAGTGATGGGACCAAATAAAGAACCATTCATTCTCACCGAACATATCACTGCTACAATTGGCAAGCCCTTCTTCGTACAGTAGGTGAGGATGTGTGGTGCTTGCCCTCGAATCGCCAAACCGTAAAGGATCCGTGAAGAACAGAAAAGGAACGAGTTGCCTGCAGAGAATGCACTGGTTATCATTCCAGCATTAACAATAGCAGGCAAAACTGCAGAACATGAAATGAGTCATGACCTTTGTGGGGGAAATGTTGAGCACAGACCTTTTATATTCGCATCTTTTATCGCAATTACGAATGGCGACTGTGCGGCGGTGGCACTTGTTGACTCTAAAGATGCACTCAACAAACGATTATCAGTCGAAGGTACGATGAGTCCTGCGACGAAGATGCCGAGAATCTACTAAGCTGTAAGAGGCTAATCATCGTAAGATACATGGAACTCAACATAGAAAATAAGAATTCGGTAGAACACTCTGCGAACAGCTTTGGTGATATTCCTTCGCGGGTTCACCGTTTCAGACGCGGCACTATAAGGTTATCAGTCAACATATATTAGCATGGAATGAGGCGCAGCATACACAGCTACTATCTCCATCCCCTGGTAAGCGAACGCGGCTTGAACAATGACACTCAAGATTCCTAGAAAATGATCGAGCGAAGGATGCTGAGGTTCAAGCGCGGAAGGACCAGGTACAACAAAGGGACCCGGGTTCTTCCAGAACTTTAGATAATTAGATGATTAGCCCATCACACTCTACTACTTACTAGTCATAGACATACATACATTAAAGCCAATTGGCGCTTGGTTTGGTAATCCTCCAAAGTCAACGAGGAGGCCAACGATGATAAGACCAGTGATCATTGTCACTAATCGTGATGTTAGATTTGGTGCAAATTGGCAAGAGGCCAGCTCACATTTGATGATGGAGAAAATAAATTCAGCTGTTCATCCTTTAGCATATATATCGAACCCATCTTGATGGACGTACTTTCTGCGAAGTATCTATAAAATATAAGAATGAGTATATGTAGTGTAGCCTACCTCGAAAACTCACACTACACCAAATATATTTGTGGCGCACATCGTGAAACAGATTATTAGAGTATAAAGCCAAGCGTGTTCTGTCTAGATGAATTTAGGACCAACGTGGAATCTCAAAGGTAGTTCAGGAAACTCACATCCCATAAGGTAATCAGGATTTGTGCTCCAGATACTTCTGCAGGGACGGCAAGTCTGAAAACAATTAGCGGTCAATGGGTCGCTCGTAATCGACTGTATACCTACGCATTAGTCTGATGAAAGGGCAATCTTGTTACAGCTGCAATCTTTACGAACATAAAATAGAAACTCACGAGAAAGTAATTCTAACGAGATAGGTGATCAGCTAAATTCATTACGAGCACCAAGATGACGCACCCAACCGACCTACATAGGGAAGATGTCAAGTCAGCAGTACCATGTAGGATCATGTGTCACTCACTGCAAATCCCAATGCGGGATCTACCCATCGAGAGGCTATGTGAGGAGGTATCAAGTCGTCATTATTTCAGTCTCATACGCCAGGAAAACTACAAACCGAAGTGAGGAAATGTCCCCGATATCGGAGCGAGGGAGGTCATCTCCCCGAGTGAGCATAATGACCTTGCTTTATTTCAGCAAGCGAAAATCATACAGATTGCAGACTCACGCATACGCTACAGAACCAACAAGAGCAAATGCAATTAAGGCTCCGAGAGGCCCGGCTGTACTGATGGCTTCCCCTGAGCCTAAGAATAGTCCTGTACCCAAAGTGCCAGCGATCTAAGAAACCAGGGGTTAGAGACGTTTGACGGCTAGATGTTGGGAGGACTTGCAGCTATCCTGTCGTGAACGACCAAATGAGTAACAAGAAATCATGAGGAGAGTTTGCACTGTCGCAGACGTACATCTGAATATGTCGTTGCTCGAGCCTTCGTTTCACGAGATCGATGGAAGTAACATCTAGTGGGAGGTGATTACTTAAATTGGCTTGCGGTGCTTCGGTGGGAGCAAGATCATTTGATGGTCCGCGCTGTTGAAGCTCGTATGATGGTCCACGCTCCTGGCGATTATATGAGTTCTCCATACAATGCCACGAAGCTAAAGAAATGAATGAAAAGACTGGAGGGGAGCGGTAACGTGGAGGGTACAAAGAAAAGAGTGGCAAGGCATTGCCACCAAATCTGAGTTAGTGAAGTTGAGCGCTTGACCACAGCAATTTGATGACCTATCGGCCAATTTTTTCATCCCCCCTGGCAGCGGCACCGTTTTGCAGTGATGTAGAGATACCTTGGAAGCAAGATATGCATGACTAACGCCAGTTCCGCCGTTTTCGTGTAGGTGCCTGAGTCCATTCCTCCAAATCTGGCTGCAATATTATTTCCCTTGGAGCTGGGCGATATATGATGGCGAGAATATACAAGACACGCCAAGTCTCGCGGAACGCTTGCTGTGCCCTACCACGGTCGCCAACGAAAACTCAGAATAAGTGTCTGGTATGTCAATATATAGCGACATCAGGTTCTTCATGATGCGGCGATTTCAGGTGACGATAGCTTCAAAAAAAGCGGACTTGCTAACGGATTTTGCTCTACATAGGCAGGCAAATTCAGCTAGTCCAGCGCCCATTTGACATGACAGCTTGATGCTGATCACCGTACAATCAGCCGCAAATCTGAAAGTGTAACTTAGAAAGTGCTCGATTCGATAATGAATATGTTAATTGTTATCAAGGCGGTTTGAATTTGCAAAAGACAGTACCTGCGTACGGGCATTGCCGAAAACACTGCTTTCTGTGCCAGGTTTCTAATGTGTATTCGCTATTCTACTCGACATAATCGGTGCTCCTGTGGATACTACTTGGGGGCTGAGATAGCCCGACGCATTTCTGGTCGCTTTTGCGCATCATCAAATCTGCGTACCACGACATCACACTTCGTGCTCTTGCAAATGTGCTTGGAGTGAGCCTTGATGGCGTCTGAGAATAGAGTGAGACCAGCAGCGCGTTCCACGACATCGACTTGAGTGCAGTACATCAGTTGCGCACGATATTCAAAGGTTTGCGCGCATACCAGGTATGACAAAACTCTCCAGGGGTGCTTCGTCAGGAATGATGGCATTCGGGAGCACAAACGCGCCTGTGGAAATTTCATGCACGTCCGGCGTTGAAGGTGACGCAGGTCTCGAGGCTAGGACAACCTTGGCAAAGTGCGTGGGGACTGCCACGTTTGGTGGGGAACCAATAACTTCATACGTCTGCTCAAACCTAAAACATGAATGATCATCATAATAAATAATGTCGAGAGCCTAGACTGACCACGCGGGATTTACCGTCTGCGTCTTTTCGGGGGAGATACAGCGGGATAGTAAAGACGTAGACATCTGAGAATGATCCTGTGAGACGCCTACACCAGTCTTCTAGGTATGCCCAGTCTATGAAGTAAAAATTAGTGTTGGACAACTCTCCTGCACCATTGGCTTACAATGTCGGTTGAAGCCAGCACCTACTTGAGGCGCAATATTCGACAGTATGAACGTCTCATTCATAGCCTCCTGGGAGATCTTGGCGTCTGCGGCTGGAACCCTTCGAGCTCATCAATAATCTGACCATCAGAAAAGCTCAAAGAACGTACATGTGTCCGCGATCATACCCACTTCGGAAATAATCTTGCAGTTTCGCGCGGAACATCGTCGGGAGGGATTCATCCTCGGTGAACGTCGAGTTTGAGCGGTCGCCGGACCCGCCCCCAGAGGAAGGCTGCGAAGGGGACTTGCCTAAAGATGCCAGTGTGAGGTGTTCTGCCGTCTGAGAGCGCGGCATCAGTCGAAAGCCAAAGGTCCAAGTATGTGAAAGGACTCACCCATGCTGGATGCCTGAGCCTCCGGTCGTATGCAGCAGTGTACGCTTTGCGGACCAAGAGGTCTGGTACGGGACCTATATCAAAATCCGAGCTCCAGTGGCGAACCCCGAATCATCAATCGAACAGAATTCACCTGGGTGACCGTACTTCAGGACCGGGGGCATCAGCGTCGAGGCTGCAACAGCGTTCGAGATTTTCGCGTCACCACTTTGACCTATTTCGATGATGGGCGGGACTCCCATTCGAGCCACAGACGTGTCAACTGAGGCGCTGCTTGTAGGAATTTGCCTTTTCTTGGAGGAAACAGCGCTGACCACACCCCCACCAACCACTGCGCCGACCGCGAAACATGCGGCGTGGATGATAGCTGAGCTTGGCATTTTCCAGCTCAGGTTGTAGATTGGAGGCTTCGCCACCGTGGAAGTGAAGTGGAAAGTACACGCGGAAGGCGTTCCGGACGCGTCTAGGATCACGGTTGTTTGGCAAAAGCCTTGAAAATAAACAAAGCAATTATATATGTACACTGTCCCGATGACAGAATGCTATGGTGCATCAAGCAGCATATATTTACATATTCAATTTGGGCTATGATATATTTAAATTTGTTGAAGCAAGAGAATCCAGGGAGGAAAGCAGAGGTGTGTGAGAGCGATCGGGACAACGAAGAACAAGAGAAAAATATTAGGGAAAATCGACTTTTGAGAGTTGAAGAGGTGTAATCGCCTCGATAGTGCGGTATACAAAAGTGAAAACCAGAACGATAGAATGATAGAACTTGCAAAGCAATCAAGCTATGCGGGGAGAGCAATTAATGCACCATCAAACCTGGACGTGGGACACCCAAAAGCATTAATGAGAACAAAAGCCTGATGAGGCCATATCTATATCTCCAGCGGCTCGTGAGATCTGGCTTCCAGACCACTGCCACGTGCTTGGTCACTGTTCGTGGTGCGACGTAGAAAGCCGCCTACTCCAGGGCCACGTGGTTGTCTGACAACGCAACCGCCACCATCACTCATACCACCGCCATTCATACTTCCAGTGACACTGGACGGTAGGCTTGGAACAGGCGGGATGGCAGAACTACCAAAGTTGCCAAAGAGCGAACCGAAACCACCTGGAGAGCGACGAGCAGGGGAAGCAATCGTTGCATAGCCCTCTCTGATATTGCCGTTCGAGGCCCGACTGGTCAGACGGGGTGCTTGGGAGTGCAAAGTCTTCATATCAGGCATCGACTTTTTCACGCGCAAACTGCTTGCAACCGGTGACTGTGTGGAAGAGAGATATGCAGACGGGGCGCGCGAGAGGGTCGCAGGTTGAACCCGTTGAGTCTACGAATTCCGGATCAGAAGCTGGAATGCTTGGCATATAGGGAAGTACTTACCCTGTTGGGATCGATGCGAGTTACGACGGCGTACCTCTCGTCACCCTCTCCAACCGAATAGTGATACACGCCCAACTTCTGAGCAATCAAGTGAACTACCCTCCTTTGCTTGGGCGAGAGCGTCCTTGAAAAAGCGAGCTCATCCCTCATTCTGTCATCCTTGAAAAGTAAAATCCGGGAATAGATCTCCAAAGTAGAAGGATCGTTGAGATCTAGTTCATTAGAAGATGAACACTTTTCTGATGGATTCGGTGTGGCGGGAGCAATTGGAGGAGAGGCCACGGGGTTAAAAGGTTGAGAGATTGGAAGATGAGGCATAGGAGGAGGTGAGTATTGTTGCTGTTGATAGGCACCAGAAGAGAATGATCGCTGAGGGGTGAAAGCGGGTGCTGTGACAGGGAAATCATCATATGGTTGGTGAACAGCCTGTAGTTGCTCCTTCTCAAGTTGCATGGAGCGCATTCGCCTAATAGCTTTTTCTCTTTCGATACGCTCTTTCTCTCCAGCTTGAAGGACTTTCTTGTACTCGACGCGAAGCTTACGGCCTTGGACGTCGAACCCATTTAATGCAGCGACGACTGCATCAGCGTCGGCTGCCTGACGAAAATTAGCAAACGCGAGACCACGGAAGGAGCCTTGTTGATCCAGATGATAGTTAAATGCGTATGGGGTAGGAATAGACAGAGATGCCTAAAAATAAAGAGGCATGGGTCAATTCTCATGGTAGAAAGCTTGTGAAGAACTAACGATGATATCAAGGAGTGTCTCGCGTTTGACGTTAAAAGGAATGTTCTTAACGACGATGGCGGTGGGTATGACCTCGTCATCGGGATTTTGACTAGGTGTCGTGGGGGTAAGAGAAGGCACTGCGATATGACCCAAAGGGGGAGAACTGCCCGACGAAGAGAAATCGGAATTGTTATTGGGAGAAAGAGGACGATTGTCGGGAATGACCATCGAGTTGTCGAGCCATTGCTACATAGACGAATAATAATGAGATTACATGATTTAGAATTAAAGTGGATTCACGCACGGTGGGAAGCCCAGAACGGATGGGCTTCACCTTGAGTGGAGATGGACTCATGCCTAGTGGGTTGTACTGGGACTGGCCTGAAAATTGTTGGTTCTGTGAGAACTGGAACTGCTGCCTGGCTGCATGGAGCGCGGACTGGTCATAATCGTAATTGTCGTGGAGGCGTTGAGATTGGGGGTTGAGCGATAAAGAGCCGATGTCAGGCGTTGGAGAGCTCGTCATGATGGATGAAAAGAAGAATAGGATAAGACCGTTTAACAGAGACCCTCAGTTGATTATTAGCCTTAAAGGAGTTTAGAGAAAAAAAACAAGGCGAACAGATGAAAAGCGTACAAGGATGGATCGACGCTGAAAATAAGCAACGCCGCTCGTGGCCAAACTTCACGCCACCCTGAACAAACACGTTCTACTCAAGCTCAGCGTGCTGTACCACACCTCTGCCGTCAGGCTGTACTAACCAGAGACACGATCACCACGGTGTAACGTCAGAAGAGCGTTCATCAAGTCAACAAATCATTGACCGACTAGTCGTAATACATGCTTCTCTCGCTTCTTTAACAATGCCCATGGGTATTTATCCTTTTTTCTATACCAAAAAAAAAAATTGCACATCAAGCCGTGCTCTAATACATCACGAACTTAGATTCAATATGAGGTTGCCAACAATGGCAGATGGCAGATGGGCGCTTTATAAGGACGATTTATCATGTCGTGGTAGCCCAATCTGAAATAATCACCACGAGGGGGCAGTCGACACCGTCCAAATCAACCAGGATATGTCACTCGAGGGAAATATCCCTTCAGAATTATAGACCAAGCCGCCCGTCGATCCGATCCTAATATGATCGATCTATAGAGGTAGTCGCTTTCCCAACAGTCCCAACGCTCGAACGAATGGGCGTGTCAGTGAAAAATAGATATGATATGGTTGGCGAACAAAAACGGTCAGTAACCCGCCTATGGGTGAGACATGCCAAGAACCACTTGAGAAGAGAGAAGGTTATGCTTTTAACTTTAAGCAATATGCCTCTGCCGACCAGTCAAAAGAAAAGATACGCGCTTGGCAAACTACTCGGCGGCGGGGGCAGCTGAAGGGCGGTATGGTGCAACAGGACGGGGACCTGAATTATGAATAACAACCGACGGTGATAGACGGTTAGAGAACCATCGTCTACATAAGTCGGTACCACGAGAAGGGCACAGGATTCCATAAGGGTGCGTATGTAGCTCGACCATGATAGAATCCGAGGGGACATGAATCTAGCAATCAACTTCCACAGACACGCCAAAAAAATATGCATCGAGCATTGTTGCATTTACCAGCGAATAAACGACGAGTTAACTTTTGAGCACCGGTCTCATGATTAAAACAATAAAATACCACTCAGCCCAGCTCCAACCATATCTGATCAAGACCAACACTCCCACTAAGGGCAAGCCACGCTAAAGGGAGACTGCTGTAGGCTTTGGGAATGCGATCAGACTGTCCACATCCACTTGCACGCTGATGCAGCCTGAATGCTCCCAGGGACCGCGGATGCGCTTCTCCGAGGTGGGTGATGATGATGATGATGATGATGTTGGAGTGGATGAAGCGGACCTGCAAATGGTCGCAATCTCTACATCCAGTGGTGGAAGGTCGGGGAATGCGAGACGCGCTGGGTCTGCGCGACGCGTGCGGGGTGAGGGCGCAGGTCCGCGAGGGAGGGAAGATTCGGGATGGAAGGCAGGGCATGGGAGAGAAGGGAGTGTGTGCCTCGGAGCAGTGCGTGGTGGGAGGGGACCCTGCATGAGACGGAGGGCAGAAGGAGGTTGTCGGCGGCGGGGCATGATGATTACGTTTTATTTTACAGAGAGCTTTAAGCGAGTGTGTTGGTACAGGAGGGCAAGAATGTTACAGACTGCAGTCAATTTAGTTCGCAAGGGCGGTCGAGTAAGAGAGGATAAGGACAGACCGGTTCAGCGTTGTATTTAACAAGTCACCAAGCAAGCCAGTGCGTGGTGGATATTTGGGTGTTGTACTGACAGTGGTGGATTGAGATAAAAGGACAGACACAGCGGAGAGATAAAGACAGATGATGAACAAAGGTTAAACCCACCAACCACTGTGATTTGCCAGCGAGTTTGGATGGAAACGCGGAACCAGTTGCAAAGGCTGTGTGTTGCGCTCGCAACGAAAAAGCTTCGGACCGAGTGCCCCT
>PVYE01005836.1:0-11561 GCA_002995055.1 Rhizopogon rudus
AATTATAGAGGATGTTAAAAACCAGTGGGTTACATATTGGGGTTGGCTTCATCACCATCATCTAAATTAGTCGGATCTATGGATTATATTAAATGAGCGTCTGACAGATATGCTGCAGAGCGTACATACAGAATTCCATCTTCAACCACTCTGCGAAGAATTCAAAACCAGTTGAAACCCACTCCTTGATTCCATCTGAGCTGCCTGAAAAATTCTTCTTAACATTTTGTGGCTGAGATTCATGTCTGAAAGGCAGGAGGTAAGAATTTCCAAGTTCAAATATAAGAAGACCACACTGGCTGATACTCACAGGGTGACAGACAAGGTCTGGTCTGCTTTCTTCTTGTGACTGACAAGCATCACCACCCAGCAACCCATAGTACGACGGATTTGCTCAGAAAAATCATCAAGTGTTTTCTTGAGTTTATTCCTATGGTAGCTTTGAACCATATTAGACTTGATGTATTATAAAATTTTAAACTAGACTTACTTTGCCTGAATTTCCTCTGGTGCCCCTTCCTCATTCCATTTCTTCTTTGCATCCTCTACTTCTTTCTTTTGTTCTTGGGACATATTGTTGAACCACTCCCTGGCGTGCATAGTCCTATATCTGATGGCATGCGAGGTACCTTTCTTTGCTTGCTCTGCCTTGTCATACTCATGCATTTCCTTTTTAAACAACTTCTGGGCAACATCCCAGTTGGTAAGTACTTTCTTGTAGAATGAAGCTTCTTTTGGACGGGCAAGGGCCTCTCTTTCTTTGGCAGCTTCCATCAAAACCTGAGATTCCTCTGCAACATCAGGAAAAACCCCTGGGCTATAGAGCTCTATATAGAAACATGTTTACATAAGGTCAACTATAATTGAACTTATTGTTAATATAGTGCTATAGAGCCCTATATAGTCACAAAGATAACTCATGCTTACTATAACAGCTCTAACAGCTCTAACAGCTCTAACAGCTATAAAGTACTGCCAGAACTTTCTTTAAACCAAAAAAATAAACCATGCTGATTTTCTAATATTGATTGGCATATGCAATAGATAAACAGGACTACTAATACAGAGTTTGATATGCATACTTTGTTGACTAGTTGTTTAACCAAAATCTATCACACTGTTCCAACACTGTTTCAGACCTCCACTCTTCAGGGACATCTCCTTCACCAAAACAAGGGATTAGTTGACAAGACTGATGTATACAGCTAAGTGGAACAAAGTCTGCTGGTGGTAAATCTCCCTTTCTCCTAGGCACCTTTGAGACAAGATACATGAGGTGATCTTTGTGAGCAGTTGGTTTCAGCAGTGAATACCACTCCACATAAGCAAGCGGTTCAGTCGGCCAGTATGCTGGTGCATCGAATGTCCTATATACTCAAGTAGGCAGCTTGAATATTAATCTCAGTCTTCCAATTCTTGTACCTATAGAATGACCTGTATAAGTCAAATGGAAGAGCAGGCACAGATTGTTAGAATAACACTCACCTTGTAGCCCTGTTGCCTTGCATTCCTCTGATCTCATCACAACCACCGTATCAAATCTCTCCTGACCATTACTCTTTTGTTTAGGGCGAGCCCTTACCCAGTCTTTCCAAACCTCAACCATCTCCCCATCCTCCTCTGCCAATTCCTCTGAGGTGAACTTAAACCCATGATAGACATCCAGCATATCAAAAGGCAACTGCGTCATTTCCAGTCTATTGCAATTCAATCCATCTCCAATGCCTTCTTTCCGACAATGATTAAGATAAGCCTTTAGGTCAGATGTTAGCCCTGGACAGTGATGAGTATCAATGATATTTTGAAGCGGTTGAGCAACTCTGCTGGGGTGCTTTGAGATGAAGATATTAGGAGGTTGAGGAATGCCAGCAGGAACAGTTGGAGGATGATCGACCCTATCCAGATACAGCTGGAAAGCAGAGATCCTCTCATACCTATCCAACCATGCTACCATTTGAGGACGTTCTTCTCTCTTGTTCGTAGACCTCCATGCATCCTTGGCTAGATCTATATGAAGCCTCTCAAATGCTTCCATGTTGTAGTTATCAGTAGCTCCGAACTGGCGTATTGAGTTGATATAATGGACGAGGCTGTGAACTTTTGGAATATCGAAGTGCCTGCGAATGCCGAGCTGGATTAAAATGTCCTTGTGCTTGTGGAACGTGTCAAGTGCATCTTGCAGATAACGAAGTGTTTCGTCATCATGCGATGGGTACTGTGCGAGGTATATAAAGTCCAACAATGATCTAAAAGCCAGTAGCACCCGCCTAGGAACTTTCCCTACTAGGCAGCCTAGTAAAATGCGTGCCATATCTTTTCTCTCTCTACCTGAGACCTGGGAGAGAGCTGACTAGCCATTTTGAAAATGGCGAACCCCAAAGCATGGTGGGAGAGTCCATAATCTAGCATCTAGTTCTGAAGGCTGCATCAAGTTGTTGCACCAGGATATCATATGTTTGAAAATGCCTTGATAGAGCTGGTGAAGAACGTCTGGGGTAATCGACAGATGGATGTCGGCATAAGGAAAACCTTCCCAAAAAGGATGCTGTATTGTACCAGAAACGCTGTTGGTCTGACAGAGAGAATGAAACTGATGGAGATTTCGTGAATGAGCCTTGGCATCATTGATGATCTTCATGGTATAAGCTTGCATGTGTCTATCCACTGGAGTCTTGATGCCCAGTTCATCAGCAGGACGCTGACATTTTGGGCATGTACTGTACTTTGAGCAAGTGACCAAGCACTGCTCAGGGTAGTCTGCAATGTAGCATGCCAGGATTGGATACACCATTCTAACCTTCCCATCGCCTCCAGTCACCTCCACTCCAGTCCTCCCAACTTCCTTCAATGGCTCCAAAATAGTCCTCATCAAGTCATGGAATAAATGTTGAACCCGAGAGGACTTGTCCTTCTTGGTAAGCTTTGAACCAAGTATCTTCTCAACAGAGAGGTAACCAATGAGGATGCATGCCTGCTGTGAGGGCTTATGACGGATGGCCCTAGGAATATTGCCCAGAGTGAGATACACTGGGTATGCGGACTTGCTACCAGAAAATTGGGTAAGTTGCATCTTGTCAGTTGCAATTATGACCGGGGCTACTGCAGCTCCAACTGGTAAAAGCTCCTGCTCAAGGTTAATGTATTATCCACATGAATGCATATTATCCAATTACCTGCACCGCATTCCACCACTTGCCAGTCCACATCTCTGTATAAATTCTATTCTGCTTTCATTCATCAGAGAACACTTTGCACGGTTTGTACACAATATCATTGGTGTGAGCAGGATTCCCAAGTAGAGTATGAATGGCTTCCAATGGATCGCGATACTGGACCATATGTTTTTCTTCCGGATTATCGGGAAAGGAGAGATAACTGGTTGACCACTGAGTGCATGAGGGGATGGAACTGATAATTTTATGCATTCCTCTGGTGTTGTGAAATGTCAGTTGTAGTGCATCTGCAACCTTTCTGACAGTAATAACGGTGAGCTTATGCAGTGCTATGAAGAAGAATTACTCACCCCAGGGATCGATAACAGGTGATCCAGCGACCTCTGACCAATACCGTCTCATATCGCCCATTGAGAGACCCTCCATTCAATCTCAGATGCAAAAGGAAAGAATCTATCGCTAGCAGGTGCACCATCCAGCATCTCAACATCTCCATCCCCATCTAACATTCCTTGGCTTTGGATATAGCGCCACCAGCGCTGGAACTCTGTTTCACCCTCCTTCACAATGGCTCCAGCAGTACGATGCTCTATGACAACCCAATGGTGTTCTTCAACATCCGTTCACATGCATCTCTCTCCTCATGATCAACTTCCATATCCAGGATGGCTGCTGGCTCAAACGTACCAGGATTCCCAAGGTCGCACAACTTGCCCTTGCAGTACCATAAGCAACCCTTGGCTTGACCCATATGAGTGAGGAGCCCCTTTGTTGTTCGAAAGTCACTCCTGCCACATGCTGGGCATGTATGGTTCTCTTGGTAATGTGCACTGCGTGCAGATAACATCAGGGGCATAAGTGTTTGCAACAGCTGTTGGCTGTGGGAAATTGTGACATGCATGTCACAATTTCCCATGTGAGGTCAATTTGTGCTTCAGCATCAGTATGCAATGCACAATGGATGGAAGACTCTCTTTTTGGCAGATCTGAACATTGTCACCAGCACGGTGAGAGATTGTTGGCACAATGGATGTCATAAGGCAAGTTCGTTCAGTATGATGGTCCATAAGGAAAGAATATGACTTGAAAATAAATGATTCAACAAACTTGAATGCCAATACAAACATGACCAACGACAACAATATAAAAATGAAATGCTATTACAACTTGAGGTGACTGCATTGATATTATTCAACCCTACCTGCTCTTCCGCGGTTGAAACTCCTCATCATCATCATTGCCTTTCCGTCGTGAACTGCTTGGGCGTGATTGGTTGGAGGCCTTTTTTGCTGGTGCACCACTGTGTGACCCCTTTGACCTTTTTGTTGCAGGCATCGTCATGACAGATGCCTCACCACCCTTGCCACGGGACTTCTTCTTTGCAGTGACCACTTCTTGAGTGGATGCCCCAACCACATCACCCTCTGATTTGCCATGGGACTTCTTTGCAGTGACCACTTCCGGAGTGGATGCCTTGCATTTTTTGATAGTGGTAGCACCAGAGCGGGGAGTGACTTCAGAGATAGTAGATGGAAGCTTGCCAGTGTCTATAGTTTGAGGGGCAATGACATAGCGAGAATGTTGTGAAATGGCATCATGACTGGGCATGTCGCCGATAGTTGGGGGGAGTGCCACACCTTCTGAAATGTCACTGGTTGCTGCCACAGCTGTGAGCAACGAGGCGATATCCAATCTCTCTAAATGTGTGTATGATTCTGCTGTGGCAGATGTGAGATTAAGGTCATCTGGCAATGCCTCAACCATTTGGAGGGAGAATAATGATGTGAGAGCATCATCACCTGTATCTGAGATGATTTCGGTGTCTGCGAGTGAGCCTTGCTTGGTTGCCACCTCCACCTTGTCAGCTTTAGTGCCCACTTGAACCATCTCCTTGAGAATTGGAAGAATGTTGTCATAGTTGACCCCATCTGTTTTGAATATCTGATTCAAGTTGGAAATGTTGTCTGTGTCATAGTGAACGAATATTGTCTGGTGCATCTTGTCCATTAGATTCTTCCAACAGTTGAAGTAAGGGCTGAAGTTGTTGGAAATATTGTCGAACCATAGTGCATCTAGTTTCATGGTTGCTAACTTCCACTTGGCACATGTAGCCCAATCCTTGAGCTTCGGCTTCAACCACACATCATCTAAATTCAGCCGCCATAGCTCCTCCTCATTTTTGGATTTACCAGGAGCTTCGAAGGCAACCATGATGAGGATGATAACATAGAAGAAGGATTCAAGATCATTGCAAATCATGTGACTGCCAGGCTGACCACTAGCACTATGAAGCATCATACGTATTGAGATGCAGGAAGCATTGCCCTGAATGGATGTAGGTTTCAATGTTGTGTGCAATGTATATGAATGTCCGCTCACCATCCTTTCCACCAACTTGATACCACGATTGTGATGCCAAGGATTGAACTTTGGCTCATTTGAGGATGAAGTCGCAGAGGGCTTCTTGGTGTTGAAATCAGAATCTAAATCTGTAACACTTGACTCTCTATAGTCTCACTTGATCTTGCCTGTCGCTCGTGTCTGTTCTGTGCCTGTGGTCTGCATCCAGAGCTGGGATGGCTCAGGAGAGCTTGGTGGTGGCATCAAGGAGGAGGCAGTAGAAAAGGGGGAGCAGGCAGCGATAGTGGCAGTCGGTGCAGGTGTAGGGAGAACAGTGCCGGTAATTTTTAAATGCTCCTCCAATTTTGATGTATCTTGACATTCGGCAAAACCCCAATCTCCAAGCACACCACCAGTCTCTGATTTGTCCGAGGTCTTAATGTACACATTGCCAAGGTGGATATCATGGTGCAATAAGCCATATCGCTGAAACACCTCGCAGTGCACTTCAAGGAATGAATGAGCAAGTTTCCCTTCAATTTGGTGTTAGACATACTGGTGTGGGATGTTTAAAGAACTACTAAGTGTAGCACGACCTAAGTCATCTTTTAGTAGTAATTGGTCCTAAAAAGATAAGTTTGACCCAGGGGAAGCAAACGAAACAGACCAGACAATCCAAGTATAAAATACAAGGGTTGAGCGACTTGCTCAAGGTGGTGCGACCATTTGGCAAATGCTGTAAGTCAAAGACCGAAGTCAGCCGAACTTTGTGCATGGTAGGACGAACTTGATAAAGGCCAAGCAAGTTCATCGAGAATGGAAACAACTTAATGTAAGTCAAGGAAAGCCAGAAAATGGACAGAGATGCAGGAAATGAACTTAGAGAGAGAGAGAGCACGAAAGGGTCTGCTCCTGAGTGAGAATTAACTGGATTTCCATCTAGCTACATGTTTTTCCTAAGTACTACTCACTTATATGGGTGATAAGCATGGAAGCAAAGCGAAGAGTGTACGGAAGCGAAATATAGTAAGGATGACACATGGTAAGTCGGTCCGAGTACCGTAAGGTGATGTAAATGTGTCATATTAAGGGGAAAGGCAGGACATAGTTAGAAAATGTTAGAAAGGTAGATACTACACACCAGTGAACAAGGACGAATGGACATGGGGACTGGGTGGTTGGGCGGACATGGGCCGAGGTGTTGGGTGAAGGTGAATATTGGTCAAGACTGAAGGATCCATGGATACAGATGAAGCCGTGGTAATGAGATACAAGGGAGAGGGATGCAAGGAAATAGGTGGTAGGGCGAACCTCGGTCATTCTCGGTACTACTAAGGTCGCATGTTAGAAACTCGGCTGAAGATGATGGTAGATGGTATTTGATCACTGTAAGTTCGGTCATGATGGTGAGTGAGTTCTAGCCTCGGTGATGGGTCATGTCCCACACCAGTGATGCAATCTATCAAGGCCTGAGCCAATTCCACCCTGGTCTTGAAATTTGTGATCAGCTCGATCGGTATTTCTTCCATCAACAGCCTGAGGTGTACTCGATCCTGAAATAAGTCCTCATGCAGTGCATTGTATACCTCCTGGTCTCCAATAACTTTCAAATGTGAATGAAACGTGAAAGAGAACTGATCCTCACCCACTACATACTCCTCCTTGATTTTTGGAACATTTGGAATTCCACTGATCACATGCAGAATCTGACCTTCAGTCAGTTCCTGGGCTATGTTATGCCAAGTGTCTTTAACAATGTATCGGTCATTTATGACAAGATGACGGACTCGGCAAACATGGGATCCACAGCCAATGAGGGTTTCAGTGAGGTGAAGTTGGGCCTCGATTATGTAATCCAACTTCGCATTTGCAAGCTGGGGGGGCAATTGCATCGCCATGTGCCAGGAGCCTTTGGGCTGTGGTTCCACTTCGGCGCTACCATCATATCCAAAGCACTCCATATTTCCATACCCCAGACAATATATCACGCAAGCAAAGTACCCCCATCCAACAACATCGTTGATTGAAAATGACTCGCATTGCGTCAAGCCACCATGATCAAACCTATGGTGATCATGTCATTATCACCACTGCCATGGGCTGCCTATGAAACTCAAACGCACTTGTATACAACCATAGCATACTTTGCAAAACTAATTGCAATGACGAAGTTTCTGTTATCCTGCGCAGCAAACATGAGGGCCGATTTGACTACAGACATAATGAGATAGTATTCATATAACAACCAATGATATCATACCGCTGACTTGATCCAGAAGTGCCAAGCCCACACTTTGAGTCTTTTGTGACTTCATTTTGCCAATACTCCATATGCATCTCCAATCATGATGAGTGCCATTGGTGAAGAGCGCAAGACCAGGCTTCCTATTTGCTTGAAGGCCAGGGAGGATATTTGTACTATACCTGGCTGTCCAAAGCATTGGAGGATCATCATCATCAAAAAACCCCATGGATCTGGCGCATGACCTTGCCACACTATTGAGGAATTTTGCAAACTCACTCTCCAAATTGGGGGCATAGGTCCTCAGATCAGGGCAGTCCTTCCAATTCCATGTAGTCATGTCGAATGTTGATTTAGCTTGCAGATCTTGCAGCGCTCCTCTGTCCAGTCCCATTCAAATTAGTGACAATTAGTACTAATGAATTGGACTGTCCTCTTACTTCCAATTCCATTTACCAACTCCCTTCCACATTGCATCCTCTGGAAACAGATTTGCTATGAAATCTCCTGGAAAGTCAAGTTAGTCATTAAGTTTTCTCTCCATTTATGCACTATGCTTACTGCTTTCCTGCTGGAAATGTCATTATTTTTGTGTGTACACTGTCCTTCACAAGGGCATCGTAGTTCTTAGTCACATAAAAGCTCCGTCCTTTCATCAAATTCGAATATGATCCCAACTATTCACAGTGGTAAGTATGATTGAGAAAAAAGTGGCATGAGAATCATTGTATGCACACCAATATCTACTTTGGTGCTATGGTGGGTGAGCTGTGCCATTTCAGTACCCATGAATCAATGATGAACCAGTCAACAAAATTGCACACCATACCTGTTGTTTTGCCATGGTCAATTCACTGATTATTCATGTTGCAGGTGCCACCGTGCCAGCATATAAGTATCTACGGCACACCGCACCTCATTACCGCACTGAACCCCATTGCCGCACAGACCAAATTGCCATTTTGTGTGGGAAACTGTGACACATATGTCGCAGTTTCACACGGTTGTGGCTTTGGGCTATACGGATACCGCAAGATGGTGGAATTCGAGACTGTGCTGTATGGCAACCAGTTTCAGAGGCTCTTCTCATTTTTAGAAGGAACACCCCAACTTCAGCAACTTTTGAAAGAACTACTACCTCTGGGTTGCAGGGAGCTCATTAAAGTGGTGTGCTTGCAGGGCAATTCTGCAACCTTATGCATGACCATGAAACTCTTCCCCAAAACAGTGATCAGGCTGCTCCAACCTCTTTGGTGTCAGCGAATAGCGGACATTCTTCTTCTACTGGACCTAGAAATGTCGATGTGGAACAAGATCTGGAACAACCGAGAAGAAGAAGAAGAAGCGGATTGTGTTCTTGTGGAGCACAGCCATACGCCCCTGCCACTGAAGTCTGGAGGAGGAGGCAAAATCTGAAGATTAGAGGTGGCGGTACACTGGAAGGCATAGTGGCTGAGCTTGGGGCAGCTAATCTGGATTCCATGACTCAGGATCCGCATGAGTGGGCAAAGGTCATTGTAACAAGTGATACAGGCCACATTAGCAATCAGGGATCACAGGCTGGTGACGGCTCATTCAGGCAGATATTGGAGCAATGCATGGGGTAGGGGTGCAGTGACATTGCTCTCAGTTTTCAGACCATGATTGCACAGATCAAACTGGCGATCAAGATTCAGTGGTGAGCACTGCTCAGATTTGATGATTCATGTGGCTCACAGATTGGTGCAGCACATGCACCATCATGGGTCAAAGTTTAGAGGAGGTCTACAAAGTTGATGTTGCACCTCTGAAAAATAAGCCTAGCTATCGCACTTTCCAGCATTGGTACACCATAGGGACCAGATTTGTGGCTGTTGCAGGTGGAGGTACCATGTATGTATTAGTCTTGGTGGCCAGTCTAGGTCTCAGGAGTTCTCTCGCTTCCATACCCGGTGATTTGACCTACCATCTTGGAAATGCCTTAAGGAACCCGGATCCAGGTAAAGTTTTTTTGCAATGCTTGGTGGTAGCGGTCCAACTTACTGCAGTCTGCAGATACTGAAATTGGTGCAACCATCATAGTGAAGATCATTCCGGTCATTCATCTCCTGCAGGGCATGTTCCTGATGACAATTGATGCCACGTTCCCTCCGTCCATGTTGGTGACACATAATATTCCACCTCAGATATATTGTGCTGATATCACAGTTTCTGACCTGTTCTTCGACTCATTCATCTTCAAGTATGTGCAAACATTCATTTTGTAATTACGTTTATGATCACTGATTGCATGTAGTATGTTTAAACTGGTAGAGTGTTCACCATCTTCCTGGGACTCATCCAAGTCAAGACATCTTGGCATTGAATTTCCTGTTGGCATTGTATCCAATGCTGCTTCTTCAATGCTTATCCAAACATCATATGACCGGCACCAGCCAGAGAATGCCAAGATGCCGATGCCTCAAGAAAGTGCTGCAGATGCGGTATGGAGTGAGCATGAGTGTAAGCTAGCTGAACATGCAGCGGTTGTTGAGGATCTTGATGGTCTATCATCCAAGGTGAATACAAACAACAGACTTCTAGGTTGTGATAGCTACTGATGTGCATAAGCTTGAGAACTTCTACACAAATGGAGTGAAGCCAACGGATTCCTACATATGCATACCAAACTCATTGATCAGAGGGTGAGTACTGGCAGCTATACATCGAACAAGCCAACATAGCTGACATCTGTTAGGAATCAAATAGAGCTATGAAACAAAGATGGCACTTTGATGGCATACATTTGCGGCACTCTTCCAGACCACCTGTGTCACTCTCTGATGAGCAACTTGGTACTTTGCTTTAGTGACCCTGACATCCTTGCTGATAAAGATACTTGTCATGAGGAGGAAGGGGATTTTGAGGTGGTACACTTTGCATGGTACAATAGACATGCTACCACGGTGCGTATTGATAATTTCATAATTACAACTTAGAAATTGATGCATGATGCAATGTTGATGTCAGGGTTCCAGTGCTCCAACAGATGTTCAGCCTTACATGCTAGAAAAGGATGGTCTGCGCTTCAACTACTCTCAGCTTGTGCCCTACATATCTAAGGAAACATTGGATCACAAGACTCTCTATGAGACGGTGTCAGTAGTGTTTGCTGATTTGTTTGATTGGATCAAGGAACACGTGGGTACCTAGTTGTCAAATGAACTTTAGTTGACACACATTCATCATACTACAGCTCCTGGCAAACCTTCCTGCAGAGTTTGAAGTCCTTGCTGAGGTTGCTACAGAGTTACTGTGCAATGACCAATCGCCAGTCTATCCTTTTCTCTCATTAGTGTTCAATCTCAATGCAGTTACAAAGGGCCATCGGGATAGCGGGGACCTGGACCTTTGTTTGGTTCTTCCCATAGGGAAATTTCAGGGAGGTCAGCTGGTATTGAAGGAGCTGGGGCTTGTGGTGGAGCTTTCACAAGGAGATTTTATCATGTTTCAATCCGCTGTGAGATTTATAAGAACTACTAAGTGTAGTATGACCTAAGTCGTCTGTTTAGTAGTAATGGTCCTAAAAAGATAAGTTTGACCCGGGGGAAGTGAATGAAACAGACCAGACAATCCAAGTATAAATACGAGGGTTGAGCGACTTGCTCAAGGTGGTGCGACCGCTGAGCGAACGCTGTAGATCAAAAACCGAGGTTGGCCGATTTCCGTTAAATGTAGAACGAAGTCGATGAAGGCCGAACGAGTTCAATGTAAGTGGAAATGACTTAATACAAGTCGAAATATGCCGGAAAACTGATAGAGGCGCAGGAAATGAACTTAGAGAGAGA
>PVYE01005898.1:7282-31312 GCA_002995055.1 Rhizopogon rudus
CAGTGAACTAATGGTAAAGTTATTATCGAAACGAGATGTAGTGAAACAAAGACGAACGATAGTGAAGGCCAGATGCAATATCGTGAAGCTAGCGGATATGGATACAAAAGAATTCAGCTTTGCTCCATTGCAGTATAAAAGCGGCTCACCAGATTCAATTTGGATTTAATGCTCAATCCAGCACCGTCATCTGCGATAAGGCGGAGTAGCGTATCATGCGGAAACCACCGAGAGACCAGGGCTGTGGATGGCCCAAACTCCTCCGTCGTTCCTAAAAGAGAGACAATGTTCTCGTGCACGAGGCGTGCCCATATGCCAGCCTCTCGTCGGAGTCTCTAGCATATCAAAATGGAACAGTGTACAGAACGGAAGAGTTATCGTTCCTTACTCTTAAGTCCTTCTTTGAGGTGTGAAACCTGATAACTTTTACTGCAACCTGTAATTCCATGATCTGATCAGCAAATTGCACGGGCACTGCCAGTGGTCCAGAGTCAGACCTTGACAGGGCCCGTTGGTCGTCTCCATTCACATCTGTAAACGTTTCCGAAAGCACCAGCCGCGATGTGGTCGTTTATTGTACCGAATATCTGACCTGTCAGATCGGCGGGACTGAAGATAGTAAACTGAATGCATCAATGAAGACTTGTCTCGGTATGAGGATCCCTACGGATTATGTTCCCCCATTTCAACTGAAGAATGGGGAGTGAAATTCCGAGTGCAGCCCCGTTGAGTGGGCGCTAGTAGAGTCTAACTCATAAAGATGTGAAAGACTTCAAGTTGGTAGATGCGGGCTCTTACCAGTGTCGAGGGCGTTTTATGTAAGTAATAAAGGAATGACGCAAATGCCCATTGCCCCAAGTCAGCGGCAAATATAATGGACGCCGACAATATGGAGTCACAATGTGATCTTTCGATGATAAGTAATGCAGTGGTTTCGTTCAATACCAGTATCGCCCGTCGCGCCAAGCTGGAGATTCTTATTGTCACTCTCATTCGCGGGGTTCATGGATGCAATCATGACGTTAAGACAATCTCGCTGTTTTGGAGTCGTGCATGTTGCAACGTTGATCATTTATCCAGCTCATGAGAACCCAAGAACATTCGCACTAAAATTTGAATAGACTAATACTAAAACAGCGAGAGAAACTTGACTCATCTGTATCCCAGGGCTTACACCGGCACAAAGAGCCAATTCTGGTATGCACTGCCGTCGCTGGGGTTGACTACGAAATGTGCGTACCTGGTGGTCCCCTTGCCATCATGTGAGGCTTGATGTCACTCCTCTCGAATACCTACGCTGTAGTCTGGTTGTTGTTAATGTGATGTGTGAAACAAGTTTAGTGGTGTTTGGCACGGAGTGGGTATTTGTTGCTAAGGATGTTTACTGTTTGAAATTGAAGGTTACTCGCGTTCCTCTGCAAGACAACTTCAGCTGGCTGCTGGCCTTACGACCTTTCGTTTATTTCCTCGTCTTTCATTATTCATCACTCATTATCTAGTAGCTGGTTGCACAATCCTCTCTTTTTCCCCCCAGAGAACATGGCAGCCAGGTTCGCACCCCAGCCCCCATTCACATCTTCCGATGTCCCAGTCCCAAGGAACAACCGTCCTCCTATCTCCTCTGGCACTACAATTCGTCGCGCTAAAACCCTCACTCGCCCGGAGCGAAGTGTTGCACCAGTTCCCCTCATTAATCCCCAGTCCTCCCTAGCACCTTCCGCGTCAGGTGCAGTTCAATCTAGCTCTCTTGGCAGTGCTTTCGACCCATGGCGCATATTCGCACGAATAATCACCTTCTGGGCTCCGTCCTTTTTGCTCAGGTCTGTCGGTGGTCTCAGAGACAAGGGCAAGATACAGGCATGGAGAGAGAAAATTGCCCTGTGTTTCATCATCTCAATCCTATGTCTCATCGTTGCCTTCATCACCGTCGGCACTCAGAAAGTCTTATGTCCGGAGACATCTACCCTCAACTCCTCCCGTTACTCAACCCTTGGCTCAGTCCCCGGCACACTCAGCATAGATGGCATCTTATTCAATGTTACCCAGGCCAAGAGTCCTGCAACTGTGGACCTTGATCAGCTCACCCTGCAAAAGTCAGGCCAGGACATCACTCCCTATTTTTCTCGCACTGCCAGCGAGTATTCAGCATGCAAAGGACTCACTTTTCGCGTTGCCCTCGACGAACCATGTACCTCTACCGTGCAATGCCCTCTTGGTCCACTCAACACCTCCTCCACCTTCACACAACTCGACATCCAGGAGACAACACTTTTACTTGGTTACGACTGGGGTCAGGTCGATGCGCTCACAAACTACTTCGTCATCGACGGTGCTGTGCTGAACATGAATCCTTATCTTAAACAACATCCCACCCCAGTATCTTCCGATGCTGTAGATCTCGCAATCCGCACCGTTCTGCAGACACAGGCGAGCTCCAGCGGTAAAGATGGTACCAGGCTATTCTACAACCGTGCAGACATCCGTTCCGCGGTACCATGCCTCACCCAGCGATACTACGCAGGAAACATCGACAAGATTACACCCGGATGCTTCGTCAGCTCGCTCTTCCTATATGTAGGACTCATCGTCATCCTTGCGCTGGTACTCGTTCGCTTTGCAATGGCGTGTGTATTTAGCTGGTTCTTGTCTGCAAAGCTTGCAGGTCCCCCGGATAAGTCGCATCTCAACAGGTCGGCAATTAGTCCAGCGGTGTTACCTGGGGGTGCTAATATCTCGATTGATAACCGTACCGGCACGGCACCATGGGCTGGCCCTCATGGGTCGAAGAAACTCGTCAAAGCAGTCCCTACACGCCTCCCTGCATCATCCAACTTACCCGATGCCGCACCAGTCATGTCCCTTGCACAAATCGGCGCTGAGTTATTCGCCATCTGCCTCGTCACGTGTTATTCCGAGGGTGAAGACTCATTACGCTCCACACTCGACTCTATTTCGCAGACCAGTTACTCTGATGCACGCAAGCTACTTTTTATTGTAGCCGACGGCATGATTACTGGTGCGGGAGAGAAAATGAGCACGCCAGATCTTTGCGTGGGATTGTTGGATGCAGATCCTCGGTTTGGCAATCCGATGCCATTGAGCTATCTTGCAATTGGCAGCGGAACGAAGCGGGAAAATAGGGCGATGGTATATGCAGGACACTACAGTACGCCTTCGTTTATTCTCGCGTGAGCCACTGATACTAAAGAACATGGTTAGCTGTCGCTGGTCGTCGTACACCTACTGTTATTATTGTCAAATGCGGAACGGAGGCGGAGGCTGCCAGTGACAAAAAGCCTGGGAACCGCGGCAAGCGAGACAGTCAGCTTATTCTGATGAACTTTTTCTCCCGTGTCACGTATAACGATCGGATGACCCCCCTTGATTTCGACTTATTCCGGAAGATTCATACCCTAATGGGCGTCACGCCTGACTTTTTCGAGGTCTGCTTGATGGTCGGTGTATATCTAGACTCTGTTTTCATGTGCTGATGTATCCGCAGGTCGATGCCGATACCAAAGTCCACCCTGACTCGTTGAGATACCTCGTCAACTGCATGCACCACGACCAGATGATCATGGGCGTTTGCGGGGAAACTCGCATAGCTAATAAACGCCAATCATGGGTCACTGCCATTCAAGTCTTCGAGTACTTCATCTCTCATCACTTAGCCAAAGCCTTTGAGTCCGTGTTTGGCGGTGTTTCGTGTTTGCCTGGATGCTTCTCCATGTTTCGGCTGAAGGCGCGCAAAACGACGGGTGACGACTGGGTCCCTCTCATCGTCAAGCCTGAGATTGTACGCGAATACAGTCAAAGCGAGGTCACAACGCTGCACCAACAGAACCTTCTTTTACTTGGAGAAGACCGCTTCCTTACCACAATCCTCCTTCGTACATTTCCCAATCGCAAGATGATGTTCTTGCCCCAAGCCAAGTGCCGCACTGTTGTACCCGACACTTTCAAAGTCCTACTCTCGCAGCGCCGTCGGTGGATTAACAGCACGATCCATAATCTGATGGAACTTGTTCTTGTGCGCAATTTGTGTGGTACATTCTGCTTTAGCATGCAATTTGTTGTCTTTATGGACCTGGTCGGAACCGTCGTACTGCCCATTGCGATCGTGCTCACGTATACGCTTGTTGTGGGTATGATCATGCAGCCCCCGACCACCTTCGAGGAAGCGATCCCGCTCACGCTGCTTGTGTCTGTATTGGGTCTGCCCGCCGTGTTGATATTGATAACAACGAGGAAGATCGTGTATGTGTTCTGGATGTTTATATACCTGGCGGCGCTTCCGGTCTGGAATTTTATTCTTCCCGTGTATGCATTCTGGCATTTTGATGACTTCTCGTGGGGAGAGACGAGGTATGTTCTATTGCGTGCGACTAGTGGCTGCAGTGCTAACAGATATGTGACAGGAAAGTGGAAGGGGAGGCAAAGGGAGATGGACATGGCTCTGGTTCTGGCGTCTTTGATGGCTCCTCAGTTCCTCTTCGTCGCTGGGAAGACTGGGAGCGTTCGCGCCTGCGCAAACTCAAGCGCGACGAACGGCGGCGGCGTGACCTTGAGCGCATGCATATAGGGTACATGACTTCCGAAAACGACATGCTCAGCGCGCCTGGCGACGCCCGCAGCCAATACGGCGACACGTCAGATACGCATTCCGTTGTGTCATCCGAGGACGACCATTGGGGCCCGCAGATCGGCGGGTACAATGAGAACCATACCCAGTTCCCCGCTCCCCCCGTCGGTCTGTTTGCATCTGGGAATCAGGCGGATGGGAATCAGGTGGTTGGCGCCGCGGAGCTGGACGCGATGTTGGAGAGTGGGTTTGATGATGAGAGCGAGAGCCCACAGCGGACGCCGACGAGCTCGAACGCGATGTATGCAGCGCGGTATCAGCTGAGCGATAACCCGTCACAGCAGCGTCTCATGTCCTATGCGTCGTCGGATTCGGGCTCACGGACACCTCCTGTACAGCATCAGCCGTATGGTACGCGAATAGAGGACCGGAGCCGCACAGGTGAGAAGTACGGCCCTCTGGGCCCGTTGGATCCTGGAGAGAAGTTTTAGACCAGCTGGGACAATTTATTTTTGAGGACGGTAATATGATTTCGATACATACTGAACATTGTTTATTCCATTTGCCAAGGGCATGTTATAGTTTGGTGCAAGATGGTAGATATTATTATGATGTGCTTGCCATGTGCTGCTATTCCTTGGAACCTTGGCGATGCGGCGATGCCTGGTTCATTCCGCATCAAGGCTGGATGGAACGAACTATATACTCTATATAACATTCTTGAAATGAGGTTTTAAAACGTTTACAATGCATTTTGAGCTTTGTTCTGGTGCTTGAACCGTAGTAAAGGAACAGCTACCTTCGACTTAAAGGAACGACTATTTTCATTCTATTAGGGTCTGCCTACGGTTCACTACCTTTGAGTGAGAGTCTTAAAAATTCACCGTCAGGCCACGGCTGTAGGGAGCAGCTATGTGAAAGATACGTCAACCCCACAGCAAAGATCCTCAAGAAACGGAGTACATACACAGCGGTATTCTCACCAGGAGTAAACTGGGGCAAATTATAGGCCAACCATTGAAGGTTGATCTTCTTCCTCCATTCAGGATTGATCCTCCACCGTGGAGGTGATATATTGGATGCTTCAACGATTGATAGATAACTCCACTGGAGAAACGGTGCCGGTGTGGGGTTAGCGGTATTGGCGTCAACGAGACACCATATATCGGGCTGAATCCGAGATAGGCGAGACGCATCCTCCAAGTCCCAAGGTGCTCCCTTGAACTGATGGACCCCAAACTCAGAGAAGAGTGAAAAGGTGTCGACGTCCACCTGAAGTATAGTGGGCAACTTCGCCTGTAAACGGCAGCGGAGCAGGAACCACAAAAATACGGTTTTTCCTGACAACCGAGTTCAGGACGAGAAAGACAGAGAATAATAAACATACCGCTGTGAGAATACCCGGATACTACGGAAATGATACGGTTTGCTGTCTGAAAACCCTCAAAGGGGTTCGGGAAGTTATCCTTTCCCTCCTCCTTCATTGCCTCCTCCTCCTTCATCGCCGCATCGTTCGTCCAATTTACAAGGTCTTCTTTGTAAAATTGTATCATAGATCGAGTAATGTCAAGATAGCTTTTCCTCACGAAGACATCCGAAATCCCAAAAGAACCGAACTCGTCCGGATGCAACTGCTTCATTACCCAGCAACGGGCAGGTATGTCTGGAGTTATAGGATAGTCATACTCCCCAACTTGAACAGCAAGAGAAGTTATGCCACTGGACCCTCCCCAAGCTTGCTTCCATACTGAGTACTTCCAGGAATCGATAGAACAAGGCGTCCCCATGGAGCAAAATTCTTGGAGAGTGTTAGGAAGTCTGCCAGAAGTTGCCATGATGGTTAGTTATCAGAATCCAACTCAGGGGTTACGCGAATTCGACGAACCACGTGAGTGACATCGGATGTCCGAAGTACTTATGTAGAAGGAACTGTCTCCCGTCGTTTAAGATTCGCCTAGGGGAGACTACCTGCTAGTCCTATAACCTTTACCTGCAAAGAGGTATACGAAACCTGCGTCACGTTGCTGAGCGCCATTTTGTGCACACCTGGTACATTAATAATACCGTCATCCACCAGGAAATCGAACTCCAGAGGCATCCAAGAGGCGCGTGGTTGCAATGGGCAACAGTACATCAATAACAGCGTGCCATCGGAACACTGGCAAGTGGTACCGCCCCTGCGGCGGCGTGTACCACGGGTAAACACAGCTCAGCTAATAGCCATGTGGGAAGCTTTGCGCCGCTGCCCGGCAAGTTGCTGATCGCGGATGAATCTGTTGCGGAAGCGGAACTCGAAGCTTCGTCATATGGCATGGGTGAGGTACGCATGCGTAGTCTGAGTTCCAACAGCGTCCGCGATATTAGATTTATTCGGGTGTGCGCCAAAACGGCTTCAATGATGGGGGAGCAGGAAACCTTGCAAGCAAGGTACATAATTCCAAATGCTGGGAAGTCAACTTTCGAAGCCTTAACGTACCGTATGTCATCATTCACCGACATGTCAACGCCAGAATTAGACTAGAGCAATATCCCAGCGGCTGCGCGGCTGCCCTCGTAATCATCAGCCTGGCGTCTGTGCGTGAATCAAAATTGCCGGGATTCGATATCATTTTCCATAAAATTAGATTTCATTTTTACACACCTGGCAGTGGCAATGTTAGTAATAACGATATATACCATGACATCTGCCGCAATAATCAGAGGGCCAGGAAAGAATGGAGAGAGAATTGCATGCACGGAGTTTTCCATGGTCCGCCCATACTAGTAGCCGGATCAATTGTTGTCTATATAGACCGGTTGGAGGAGCAATGCTGCCTTGTGCTAAAATTTATCATGATCATGATGACTTGACCCTGGTCTCCATTAGTCTCCGGTCTACATTGTACCGAATAGCGCCCAATTGATGCAGTCGCCCTTTTCATTCAGCACTCACCCCGCTACAGTTCTCTTAGATTCATGACATCTACTCTGGTGGAGAGCATTCCCGCCCTGCCTCCCATCCGATTTGATTCCAGCGTCCTTCTGAAATACCCACAACCACAGCCAAGACCGCTCGTTCAGTCCAAAGTAGCCACAGAACCGTGGGTCACCCAGGTATGTATGCGTTTGAATGTTCCACCGAGCAACGGTGCTCACTGTCGTATTCGCCAGCTCGTGCATCTTGCCTCGCAGCACCACCTGAGTGAGTACAGCCGTATAAAGTATGGCCACCGAGGTATGCCCTTTTCTCCATTCAAACCATTTTCGACCGACTGTTGTTGCAGGCTGCCCCATACCATACACGCCACTGTCACTCAATGCGCCAGAAACCCTTCGCGACCTGCGCGTCCGACAGGCAGTAAACATGGATGCTGTACTGTGGTGGCCATGTCCAGAAGCATCCACCACGGTACAAGTGATACCTACTTCTGAACAGCGCGATGCACTTGTTAGCGGAATTGCCTGTTCCAGCATCAGCCCGCTTCTCCAGAGAGAGCTCAGCGCAGCGCTGGAGGACACACTGTCGTCACAAATATCACCTACACCTATCCCTGAGGGCATCTCAGGCCGTACCACGCCCGTCAAGACGTCTCAAACGCATCCTTTAAAGTTCGTCCCAACACCTAGCTCGTCATTATGGAACACTCGCTCATTATTGCTTTGTTTCTCACGCAGTATATCCCCCATTATACCTCCGGAATTATTACCTGCAGTGTCATCACGCCTTTTAACCAACCCTCAGCCATCGCCTACCATCTTCCATATACCTGATACCTATACCCTTCATCGCATCACGGGCCATGCACAGCTTATTCCTTCAACGATTCCCACCTCCCTAGTAGATATACGTAAGGCTCACCCACATCTGCCAAGACGAACGTTGTTATTACCCCCAATACCTGTACATTCATCTCCGCCACCACCTGTTCCTCATACCCCTCCCCTCCCGATATCCCCCAGTCAGCCAAGACTCTCTATCGCTGAGGCTCTTCAGGCCGCCATTGACACTCGCTTAACGTCTAGCTCGCACCCGCTGAACAAATCTCATTCCTCGCTTCCATTTGTTGTAAAGTTGCCTCCTCCTCCCATCCTCAAACAGTCTTCTCAAGTTCGTCCCTTGTCTAATGGCTTAACGAGCGAACCGTGTCCTTCTTCTCCGCGCCAGCAGTTGTCACCTGGACAAAGAGGCACTTCTGCACCGCCAAAGGTTCTTTTTAATCTTCTCCAGGCAGATGAACAAAAGCAGTGAGTGCATGTTATAACCGCCATTCGTATGCCAGCCCTGATGATGCAGACTGGCCATTTCAGTCACCGGCCGTTCTGCGCAAAATGTCCCCAAACTGAGAGCATCAAGCGCATTGCCCCGTACGACGGCAAGCAATCATAGCGTCAAACGCCTCAAACTGGGAAACCTACTGCTCTCCTCGTGTCCAGGAAAGAAGGGTAAGTTTTATTCCAGAGAGAAGTGTGTTCGCTGCCTGGTATTAAACCGACTCGCCAGTGCGCCTTGCAGGCCCAGTCAGAGGCCGCGGTGCCGTCTGTCGAGATCTCGAAACGGATCTACGGCGTATAAGGGAAGTCGGGGCACGTTGTGTCGTCTGGTTAGTCCAAATGTCCACATCTCCATCGCGTCGCTAAATATATGCTTTGCAGCTGTCTAGATGACGAAGAGCTCGAGTTTCTCGGGATTAGTTGGTCCGACTACTTGAAATCTGCGCACCGGACAGGCATGGACGTTCTTCGGCAAGTACTCTACTGTCTCCTTATTGGTTGGGTTCCTACTTAACAGCTGACTTGTTCATCGTGCTCGCAGCATACCACTTCCTGAAGGCCTTACTCCTCTCTCACCCCAGTCACTGGACGAGTCTCTCACGAAAATCATAGACGACTACACGATGCGCGGCGCAAGTGTTCTCGTGCATTGCCGCGGAGGCTTGGGTAGGGCAGGCCTTGTTGCCTGCTGTTGGGCACTGAAACTCGGCTTGTGCGGGTGGATCAACGTGGACCTGTCTCCGAACCCAGCAGAAGGCGCGGATGGAGCGGAGAGTCGCGTGAGGAGAGATACTTTGCAGCTTGTCGAGCGGGCGATCGCCGTTGTGCGGAGGCGGCGGAGTGTCAAGGCCATTGAGACACTGGAACAGGTTCAGTTTTTGGCTGAGTATGTTGACTACCTGAGGGAAGGGGTGGGGCAGGAGGGACGATCATAATTTATTCATTGAGATTGCAATTTCGACCTGTTGCCATTGTGTTTTTGTCGTTGCCAATCTCGTGTACTTAGTTTCTGGTATGGAACGAACCTCACGTGACCGCAGTCCAGACCCAGCTAGACTGGTGAAATAAACGAATAACGTTGTTATACTCCTATTCGTGCCACTGGAGACTTATAAGCAAGTTCGGTTTTCGCTCAATCTCTCCTGCAACTTGAATGCAGAAAACTGGAAGAACGCAGAAGAATACTGATCTGACTTCAAGTTCACCAACTTGAAGATGTCTGAGACAAACATTTCGGTTTCTGGAAAGAATCTTCTTGATGTAATCGATCCGTTGACCACGTGCAGAGTAATGCAAATGCTCTACGGTATCGATATGCATGGCTTCCGCCTGGGAAGTTCGGGAGATCATGACGAGGATCAAGAATACGAAGACAGGGTTCGCGAAGCGCGCTGGCACTTGAGTATGTTGGCATGATTTCTGATAGTTTATTACCGTAACTGTGATTGGCGAGAATGAGCTAGATAAGAGGCGGGGCTGGAGCAACACACTGCTGAACCACATGAACCTAATTAGGCAGTTGGATGGATCATATTGTGGCTGTGTTACGATCGCACCAACGTTTACCCAACTGCGGGAGTCTCGTCCTCGTCTTTATTCCTTTTAAGATTTATATCATTATTATTCCCTTTGAACTCGATTCCACCAGGTTGAATGGATGGTGCAAGTCACTCCTCCAACCTTCCCCCCCACCCTCGCCGATCTGAGCAGAAATGCCTCTGTCATCTCCTCCTCCTCCGACACCGATCTCGAGTCTCCTCCATCTGAACTACTCAAGACTACACGCCCAAGACCAGTCCGCACCTTCTCCTCGCCGCGCTCCCGAAGTCCACAGCCCAAAGCTGCTGCTCCCGCCAGACCTCCCAATTATCTCACTCGTGAACTCGGGGTAACCAGTCATCCACCACCAGAACCTGCACAACTTCAACAGCAGACAAAGGACAGGAGTAAAAGCAGGAAGAGATCACGAGAGGCAAGCAGGGCAAGGAGTGCAAATGGTAGATTCGGAGGAGCTCAAGAGTTTTCGTTTGGAGATATCCTTGGAGAGGGTTCTTACTCGACCGTGTGTACATCCCTTACGTCCCACACCATCTACTCATCCGACATCAACCATCTCAGGTCATGCGTGCACGCTATATCCGAACAGGCCAGGAATATGCCATCAAGATCCTCGACAAGAACCATCTCATCCGAAAGGAAAAGATGCTTGTTGCCCTCGCTGAGAAAAACGTCCTCGTCAAACTGGGTGCGGGTCACCCCGGAATAATACATCTGCACTGGACGTTCCAGGATGAATGGAGCCTATGTTAGCCCCATCTCTTCATCTTGTGCTTACGGGCGTTCATCGTTAACTTTCCTCTAGTCTTCGTCCTCGACTTGGCACCCAATGGGGAGATGCAATCTCGCATATCACGCCTTGGTTCCTTGAGCCTTCCCTGTTCAAGATATTACGCAGCACAAATCGTTGACGCTCTACAGCATATGCATGGGAAGGACGTCATACATAGGTGGGTACTCCACTACCATCGTCATCCTTTCCTGTGCCTACCCCGTTTGAAGAACTACCGTATTGACGTCATCATAGAGACCTCAAACCCGAGAACCTCCTTTTAGATGCCGACTTCCGAATAAAAATCACTGATTTTGGTACCGGAAAGATATTAGAGGACGGAGGTAGGGTGGTTCCCTTGCGTATATACGCGCTTCTGATAACTTGCAAAGCGGAGAGGTCAAATACTTTTGTCGGCACTGCGCAATACGTCGCCCCAGAGCTGCTCGAGAGCAACGAGACGAGTAAGAGGTGCGCTTTAATATACCTTTCAAACGTATTCCTTGCGTCATTTCGTTCATGCTTCCTCTTCCAGCTCTGACCTCTGGGCCCTCGGCTGTATAATATATCAAATGATCTCCGGTCGTTTCGCCTTCCAAGGCCTCAGCGAATATCTCACCTGGCAAAAGATCAAATCCCTCGACTACACGTTCCCAGACGGGTTCGACGAAGACGCCAAGGACGTCGTACAGCGGCTCCTTGTGCGAGACCCGTCGCAGCGTCTCGGTGCCGGCGACACAGACTCCGTGTACTCATACACGGCACTCCGCGCGCACCCGTTTTTTGCGTCTGTGTCGTGGGATACGCTGTGGACTGATCCGGCGCCGAAACTGGAGGCGGGGCTTGTGAAGAAGGAGCTGCCGTTGGCGGGTGAGGCAGAGGAAGGGCGGTGGGATGATGTGGGTGAGGCGTGGGATCGGCTGGTGGGCGGGACTGTAGACGTGGGTGCTGAGAGTGGAGATGGCATTGGGTGGGCGCAGGATGGTGATGGGACGGAGTTTCAGCGGTTTAAGGCGGGGCATGAATATGTGGAAGAGGGTCCGATGGGAGAGATGCCCGATTATCTTGCGTGGCGGGCAAGGACTGATTATGGAAGAGGGATGCCAGGGCTGGAAGAAGATGTGGAGGAGACGCAGACGGTCGTTGGCGAACGTGACGCCAGCGTGCCGCCGGCAGAGACTCCCCCGTCACTACCGCAGGTCGAACCGGAACCAGAACCCGAACCCGAACAACCATCGGAATTCACTCCTCTTCCTGATGCGATCGTCCCTGCAATAATACTTATCCCCGGAGTAAGTGGAGCAGGCTCAGGCTCTAGCTCTTCATCCGGCAGCCCCGTCGACAGGGTAACATCAGATCTCAACGTCAAGTTGAGGATAGACTCAGACGTCGAGACGAAGCTGAAAACCACCAGCCTATCACGCGGTCGCAATCGCGCTCAGACGCCCGTCCAAGGTAACGGACCCTGTTCAGACGCAGATTGGTGAGTCATTACCACTCATCTACGGAATTACCAAGACCATTCTGATTTTTTTGTCACTCCAGGTCATCCCTTCTCTTACCGTCCGAGCGCATCCTCTTCTACACGCGTGTCGAGGCCCGGTCACCGAAGCGCCGTGGTAGCAGATTGCGTCTCCCGATCAGCGCGAGCCTCACGAAGACGAAGACACGACAGCTCGTGCTCACTAGCATGCGGTTGTTATGCGTGAAGCAGAAGAAGGGCGGCGAGGTGAGCTTGAAGAGCGAGGTCGGCTTCGGCGCAGCTGGAGACAAGGGCAAGGAGCGCGAGAAACCGAGGGATGGGAAGGACCGGGACCGGGATGCAGCCAAGGACGGGAGAAATGTGATCGAGTGTGCAGAACCGAAAGGCGAGCGAGAATTCGTCATTTTGACTGTCAGTTTTTGTTCCTTTGTGGCTTGTGATTTCAGGCTGATGGTCCCCCATATGTATATTATATATGCAGTCCACAAGATCACAGACTTATGCTGCAGAGACGAGCGCTGTGTCTGCGCTGTGGGTGGAGAAGATCAATGCGGCGCTTGTGCAGGCACAGAAGACGATGACGATGCGGGGCGAGACGGGATGATATTCAACTGTAATAATGCATTTCCATGTTGCTACGTTCGCCGCCGCCGCCATCATCTGCAATGTTGGCGAGGACTTTCCAATCAACGTGGACAAACCCACGCGTACCAGCTGGGGGGTAATTGTATCTGTTATCTGGCGATGCGCACAAATGTACATTGTAGTGTAGAAATAGGTTTTTTCTTGGTTTTGGGTCTAGGTCTGGGTCTGGATTTTTTATCGTGTTGTTTTTCTCGGGATGTCTGGCGCAGACGTGGCATTGGTATTGTACTCGTGGACGCGGTCTGGTCTACTAGTACTACTGTATATCCTGGTTGTGTACGATGAACTTGTATGCTGGGAGGATTAATGTATGCTGGTTCATGGATATCTTGCAGAGTAGTCCCTGAACAGTCCTAGAAATTCAAACGTTGCTACTGAGTTCTAACTAGGCCATTTAACATGGTACTTGCTTCCACAGGCGTCGGGGTGTGCAATAGCCACTGCTCATCAAAATATTACAAGGTCAAATGTTATCCAAATTCTGTCTTCTGTAGGCTGCTCGCATGATATACCTTAAAACCATACCTACGACAGGTACGTCGACGAACGAAAGTGCAACGCCGCCTAACCAGGTGGAAGTAGGCTAGCGTCCATAGGACCAACCTCGTCCATCGCATCATCAGAATCGTCAGAAGAGCGCGTGATAGGGGTCCGCGGCATTGCCATAAGACCTTAAGATCATTAACATTAACTTGACAGCATTGCGCGGGCACTAGTAAAAGACTCACCAGTCCGAGCTGACTCTAAAATTCCGAACGGTTTGAGTAAACTCAAGAACGCAACGACGCGGTTCGTCTTTGCGGTGAGCTCGACAATCACGCTGTTCTCGCTCACGTCGACAATCTTTGCTCCGAATTGGTCAGCTAAGACAGAGATGGATTGTAGGTATTGGTGTTTGAGGCGGATGGCCTCGGAGGGCGTCAATGGGGGTGGAGTATGATGTGTCTCTGAGTGGGCGTTGGGATGGGCGCCACGCTCGAAATTTTGGGCGAGCACAGTCTCCTTTTCAAGTTTCGTCTCGTGGTGCGGTGAGTGGGGTCCGCGCCTCGCTTCATGCGACGGTCCACCCTTGAGCTGATCGTCCAAATACTCTGGTCCAAGAATGGATACTTTGACCAGGAGCAATTCACGCGTAATGACACGGGTATCTGTGTAGTCGAGAACAGCCCATACAGGCACCTACTTCGCGATGAGGAGGTGAAAGTGTATATTATAGGACAAACTCACGAGGTCCTCTAGTTGTCTCCTTGCCTGCTCTACAACTCCATCCTGTCCACTTATGACGATGGACATCCGACTCAGGTCCCGAATTTCAGTGCGGCACACCACCAGAGAGTCGATGTTGAACCCACGCCCGGCGAGGATTCCAGACACGCGGGACAACACACCAGGTTCGTTTTGTACCAGGCAGTTAAGGATATGTCTACGTTGTGTTCCATCATTAGTAACTTGGACAGAGCTTAGAGTTTGGGAAGTAGAATATACTTTTTAAAGGGCTGCAAGCTCGGAGGGGGGGTATTATAAAGGATATTCGTCACAGCCTCTTCTGCAGTTCGTGACCTTGGAACGTCCATGGCAGGAAGAGGTGGTGGACGTATCCGTTGTGCTGTTTTGTAGTCCAGCGCAGAGGTGGAGTCATCGATGGAACGGGGTGGTTTTGGTGCATCTTCCGGAGCACGGAGGCGCGTTGAAGTTGAGAAAAGACGCGAACTCGCCGTACGGGTCGCACAACGCGACCGCAGCGCAAACATTTTATTCTTGAAGATGAACAGAACAACTGGCAAATTCGAGTCACTTGCACAAATTAACCTCGGGATTTTGCTTAGTAATACATCTTCTCTGCTTCCCTCCTTTTCTCTCATACAGACCAAGTGATTCTTTCAGGATCCCGCCGTGGTTCCCAATTAATTAGCTGCATAATGCATGACCCTTGGAGGGTCATTATGAGGTGCCAAGATGATACGCAATACTTTTGTTTTGGTGGTCTGGTGATTATCCAAATTACAACGTCACCCTATACAACCGAAGATGTCTACAAACGAAGCACAAACCCCTGGAAAAGCCATTGCGGTCCCAGGTCCGTCGCAAGATTGCCGTTGCAGACAGTGAAGTCATTGATGTCGATTCTGATGATGTCATGACGGCGACCCATCAATTACACGCACACTGCATGCAGTATGGTGATCCTTAGTTTTCACACAACTTATCAATACATTTTTCGTGATACCCTACGACGAGAAGAACTGATGACTGCTAGTAGATCAATTTTTCTTGGTATAATACATGTACTGGTAGATAATTTACTGTCACACATTGGGCCGAGGTCATGTATGTCACAATAACGTGACATAGCTGGAGCCTGGCGTTGCATGTGTCATAAGACTCATAACTTATAACGGTCCCGACGCTATGTAGGAGACATTCGGTACCTTCGGGCTCCAGGTTCTTACCAATGTGGACGTGAATTGCTCAACCCGCGTTTGGCATGAGCATACAAGGAGGCTTTTGAACGTGAGGTCCGCAAGCTCGTGGGTATGTTCCAGAAGGCTTCAAGTCGTACGAGGGCGATGTGCAAGAATGCGTGAGGTTGGCAGGCCCGCGGGTGGATCAGAGTCGTTCTTTCCCGTCCTTATTCTTGTTTTTACGTTCAGCACTTACATGACTGTCTCGCTATTTCTTAGAATATTATAAAGAAGTACCAACAGGACAGTACATAAGAATAGAGTCCTGATTTGGTTTAAATACACTTTATAACCGTAGAGCTATTTACCGGTTGCCTCCACCCAGTGTGAGAACCCTCCATACGCGATTAAGAATCCTCCATACGCGATTGAGAAGCTTCTGAACAACTGAATCGCGAGGCTTCGCAGGGCGAGATAACTCCCAAATCAACCCTTGAAGTACTTCTTGGGTACCCTCAGAATATCTCGACGCCTCTCGAGGTAAGTATGTCAACCTGAAGGTAACGGAAGTTTCGAATGGCCAACCCCTGTCAGCATTTGATTCATTCCACCAAGAATTCGCATCTTCATCGCTGTCGGAACCACAAACCACCACAACCAAGCCAACATTAAACTTCCCGTAGACTTCGCGAAATTTCTGCACCTCCGCCCTCTGCGCGCTGACGGGCTGTTCTTTGTCCACATAAAATATCAATAGGCCAGGTTCAAAACCAATGCCCAGTCTGGACCGTTCCGCGGGCGGATAGGGTGCAGTTACACGCTGGAACATGTAGTACTGTCCGCGAATGGACACCATGGATCTGACCCATGCGCCGTTCGTGACGCCCGCTATGTTGCATACGTTCATGGGTGCTTGGACAGCGGAATCACAGACGATGACGTTTCGCGGGTTTTCCATTGCATGGTGATCTCCAATATACCCGATAACGTGAACTCCTTTCCCACTCTGCAGGCGATGCTGCTCGATCAGTTCACAGACGGCGAGGTATGACTGACTGTAGCGCTCCTTGAGCTTCTCGTCGTCGTCGTCGTCTCTGAGGATCAATGTGGTGATACATGCGTGGCCAGCAAAGGTCATCTGCTGCTCCGAGAAATTTTTCTCGTTGGTCGTCCACCAATGCTCCATGTGTGGTTCTTGGTTTTCCAATCCTGTTACGACAAGAACAATTGGAACTTCCTTGAATTTGGAGTGGAATAGGTTGTAGTTGTGGCTGAGCGTGGTCGCCTTTCTTGTGGCCCGCACACAATACACGAAGAGATGAATGCCATCTTGCTCCTTAAGTTTCTGAAGGAGCTTCTTCAAAATTATTTGAGCTTCATCAGCAGGGACTGTCCCTCCAGAGCCCTCGCCAAGACCTGTGATCGAGTTCAGCGGCATCCCTCACCAAGAGCGATAGACTACACTAACCTGGTGTATCGAAAAGCTTCACCTTCAAGACCTTATTCTCAAACAAGATGTCGTGGTCGTACACGGTGGTTTCGGCTGTATATCCCAAGGCGTCAGGGGATACCGCCTGGGGCACCTGCCCCCCAGTGATCAAGTTGACCACGGAACTTTTGCCAGCTCCCGTTTCTCCAAAAATGACAACATTATAGCGATGTGAAGCTTCCTTGACTCCGGTAGTAACACAATAATTCTGGTTTAAGTCAGCTTTAGGCTAAAAAAAGCCAGACGCAACCTACGGTAGATAATCCTCTCTCAACATACAACGACATTGCAAAGATGACTCAAGTAGAGAAAAAGTCGACTCGGAAAGGCGCGTCTTGACTTGTAGCCTCAATGCATCCCCGGGTCACGGTTCGTTAAAAAGAACACTCATTGCCGTCGAGGTGCTAGAAATGGCAAACACATGTGTTGAGCATCATGCATCATGTTCCATGCGTGGAAGGCACTTGATGCAGCCATATTGTGATTCATTGGTAGCGTACGCCGCTAGCGCTGCCTCAGCTGTAGCAGGGAGAATTCGATTATTTGTCTTATAGAGCGTTAGACTTGAACTGTAGGTAGGAAAGTACGTATGCGTGAATTGTTATTACAGAAGTAGCGAGACTTACTTCAAGTTGATGAAACATATGTGTTGAGCATCATGTTCCATGCGTGGAAAGCACTTGATACAGCCATATTGCAATTCATTGGTAGCGTACGCCCGCTAGCGCTGCCTCAGCTGTAGCAGGGAGAATTCGGGTGTGTTCTCCAGGCTGGAGGGAAACCACAGAGGCGAATGATTGTCGCTCTTGAAAACGGCACTTCGCGGTCTAGATGAAGAGATGGCGGGGCCTTTTCTCTTGGCATACACCAACTTGGTTACTAATCAGTAAACTACAACTTTTCCCACAGGAAGTAGGGTTTCGTACAGAATTCGCGGAATTCTTGTGCAGCAGCGAGTCACTGAGTGCCACATCTACAACTCCGGATTTCCTTTTCTGATCTCGGAGGAGGTTGAAAGCACCGCAGCCTTCCTCGGTGCTTGCGCCTAAGGATCGTGCCACTGCGCGGGATCTGTTGGACGACCCGTGGCTTCTGTCGTGAGTATTGGTCGCTGACCAAATTCTCGTTGGGAAAGCGGTCTTCAGAAATCGAACTGCAGTTTGTGGCTTATGACCAAATATGCCTGAATCATGTACAAATCCTTACACCGGGGTAAGATTTATCGCTGAGGGATCATCGAGCAATTTCGCAGTGCGTGAAACATATCGACGCAGACGACTATGGTCACGTCAGACCTTGTAGAAGAAGGAAGATAGTCGTTCCTTCTAATAAGGATTAACATCTATGTTTAGTATATATATAAGAAGGCAACTCTTACTGGAAAGTGGGGATTATATATATGAAAGATCGGATAAGTAACAAATCTAACGGTAAATTAAGAACTTCGAAGTCAGTGCTTAATAGGATGTTATGAAGCAAGTTTAAACGCAGCGTTACACGGAGAGACAGCCTATCCACGAACCGACTAAATTGCATTTATGGTTTTGAAAGACAAATTTTTTCGTGCTTTGCCTTCCCATCTTTCCGCGTGAGGCTCTTACCGCAGTATGAGCATTGGACACGTTTCTTGACATGACGCGTGATAATATGACGGGGAGTGCTCGCGGCTTGCATGCGACTCTCGCATCCGGGCCATGGACAATAAATTACTTCTAGGCGCTTAGCACGCAACGCATGGGTGCCACGCCAGTGCGCCATGAGCCGAGCTTCTTCGCAGGGAATCAAGGTGCCGCAGAGCTTTCCATCGCTGGTCAGCAGTGGGCAACAGCACATTTCGTGCTCTTGAATGGCCTCGTCGGACGCCTGATCTTCATTCAGAAGATCTTGTTCGCCGCCTGAAAGAGGCACGGGTAGTTGCAGGGGCATTGATGGGGATAGGAGGTACGGGATGAACTGCGCAGGCAGTGTATGAAGATCAATTGACGTTGCTGTCCGGTCGCTTTGAGTAGATTGATGCGTGAGGTCTCCTTCTGTGGAAGATTCCTCGAAGACTGCTGAATGTGGTGACAACTGATGATGCCATTTCTCGTATGGAATCATTGATGAAAAGAAAAAATCATTGGGCGATATAGGACTAGTAGTCGTGAAAGAACTGCCGGACACTGGCAGAGAGTATAAGGAGCCGCTAGGACTGGAAGTTCTGGGGGTATCGGAGTCGGGGTATTCAGGAACAGCGGTCGTCGCGTAGCTGTACTGTCCATGGTTGGGTGCTAAAAACGGAGCGCCCTCAAAGGAATGGTTCGATGAGGTTTCCCAAGCCCACCCCGCCCCCATCAGGGGAGATGCATAAACATTTTCCTGCGAACCTCCATGACTGCACCTGCAACGCATATGAATGTGGGGGACTATTGAAGCACCAAAAATACATACATATGCGGAGGATCACAACCAGGACAACACTGGGGCTGTCGAGGGACTCCTGATTCACGCATGCATGTGAACCGCCCATCGCAGAAACTAGATACATCATGAGGCTACTCGCTCGCAGAAATAACGATCTTCTCACCTGACGTCGATGTTTGAATTATCGGCATTTTCCCAGGGGTATGGAGACGAGGGCGGTGGAAAGTAAAGCAATCTATCCATATCTGAGACAAAGGCAATAGATACTTCTTCATATGAAAATGGTCATGTCTTTATATCAGTGAAGGCCGCCAATTGGCAACCTTCTCCTGATGAAACCAAGTAGACAATGAGGCACTCACTTTAAGTTCTTCTCCGAAGCCGGCCACATATCCCAACAAACCGAGTCGGTGTCGGGGCCAATGCGAACGGCGCCAGTCGTTCCCATGTGGCAAATGGGACGGAATCATCTATTACAGAACATCTATACGCGTAAGATCCACGAGGCAGATGTATCATGTCACATCTGTGAGAATGTTGAGATGAGGCGAAGAACCAGAAAAATTCGTAATTGGGAGGAAAGGGTCGGTACGAAGTACCAGATCTGGACAGAGAGAAGCTTATGAGTTACCCTTGAGCCTTACGACTGCCTCTAGTTGGTGGAAACCCAGTTAAGGCACCTTGAAATAAATTCATACCGTGAACCAAATAAAGAGCCCAGAATGATCCTTACCGTAGGCCTAGATGCCACTGTGACAAGTTGGAATGTTTCGGTGATCTTGGAGGAATAGAATCTGAATCTTATTGCTTCTTACATTTCTTGGGATTGGACACAGGGCTTGACATCCCTGACTAAACGGCATCCAAGTCGATACCGGCGGCCAGTTAGAAGACTCCAGATGCTGATTAGACTTCAAATAACGTAATCTTGAACCTATACCGCACACGGGTAATACCAGTGACCAAGTCTATTTTCAAATCCAAGATGAGTGTACGGTACTTACCTGGACGACAGAGCGGCGGTAGCGGCACTTGGAAGGACCGCAAAGTTCGCCCGACTATAAAGAAGATCAAAGATTAATATCCACTGGCACCGAGCCATTAGGTGATACAAATTCGCCGCACCACTATCACCATTGCGATTGTCCCATCATGCGCCGCTCGTTGCAGGGCGATTGCGGAATAACGAAACCCACTGCGAACGCATAAGGATGGCTGATTGGTACTTCGGTTCCCTGAGCTTTCGGTCCTTCTCGGTGCAGACTGGCCGAAGGCCACTGGGTTGCATGACGGAAATCATCTCGGTGGAAGCCCGGATGTTCCAAGATTAAGTCAGCCGAGCGCCCAAAGCGTTAGAAGTAGCCGCCGAAAATATAGGGCCCTCATTTCGGAAGTCTCCTCATGTGTTCTCACTGTCTCCTAACAGTTTCAGAGTGAGAAAACGAGCAATGGACCAGAAAACATAATTTGCTTACTGTCGGGTAGAGAGCAAAATACTTACATGTATTCGCATAAATTATTTTTCTAGGCGCTTCGCCCTGCTACCGCACTCCAATGCGGCTTCAAGAAGGTCCAGATCGCGACAAAACATATTCTTGACCGGATCAAGTTGGCCAGCTCGGAAATAGGATCAAAGTCAATCTTAGACCACGATGCGGAGCACCACGTGGGCCGTCCATTGACAACATCCGTCATGTCGTACTAATCTGAGGTCACCAGGAATTGATTCATAGTCACATCTAAAATCTAAGCGCTTCAACAATGATCATACTGGCCTCTGTTTGGAATAGCTCAGGGAACGTGCCAGTTCAAGTGAGCTTGATTGTTCCCACTGATTAGAATGCCCACCGATGCGTAGTAACGCAAATCAGCCCGAGGTCTCGCCAAGCATTTGCCCGGATGACGTACAGCCTCGTGTATGCATAAACTGTGAGAAGGGATTATCATATGCCTACGAGAATACACCACATCAGTTGAAACGATCGTACCAATCTATGACGACCCACCGCCGACACGAGACTGATCTATCCAACCAATGCCCTAACCCTCTGCTTAACCTCCGCCGCCCGCCCACTACCCCTCCCCTTTGCCCTCCCAAACACTACCACCTTGCCCTCCTCTCCTGCCCGCCCAGCGCGACCAGCACGGTGCAAGAAATCAATCATATTCCTAGGTTCATCGACAATAAACACATGCTTGATCCTCGGGGAAAAGTCGAGCCCGCGTGAGAGAAGCGACGTGGTGACCAGGACATGCGGCGTCTGTGCCGGGTCCGACGAGCCCGGACCAGATGGCGCAGTCCCCTCCGTCTTGAGGAACCCGTCGAGGTGGTGGTTCGAGCCTCTCTTGCGCGAATCTGCGCCACCTGTGAGCGCGACGCATTTGATGCCGCGCCCGTCGAGGAAGGCAGCGAGTTGCTCGACTTTACTGCGCTTGTTGCAGAAGACGAGGACCTTGGAGAGCTTGACGGGCCCAGGACCTGTTGCGCTCTTTGCATGCACGAGTGCGTCTTCTGCCCAGACGCGACGGACGCGGCGCTCGATGTCCGCGCCCTTGTTGCCGCCGGTCCATGCAGTGTGTTCTGTGCGAAGGGTTTGCGGGAGGTGATGTAACCGCGGGGATGCAAGACGAGTGAGGGATGGGTGGTAGTTTGAAAGATATGTAGAAAGAGATGTAGGAATCGTTGCGCTGGTGAGAACGAAATTAAATGGGTAGGAGATGGGCTGTGCAGGTGCATGTGTCAGTTCTGAATCCAGGGTTGATGAGATGTCCGAGGAAGATATCACTGGAACCGGCTGCCCACGTGCTGCGGCAATGTCTGCAAGGAGCATGAGAGTGGATTGCTGGAAGTCGGGGTCTGTACAGTCGTCAGTAAACGTGGAGATAGCTTGAGCTGAATGCATACCAAACAAGATGTCTGCCTCGTCGACAACCACCCACTCTACGTTCTGCAGGCCCATCTCGGGTTCATCAATCCAGAACTCCCGCGCTGGCTCCTTGTTGCCCCCGTCTTCTTCCCCTACATCATCGTGTTCTTCCGTCTTTGCCTTCCCTATCTTCATTGCTCGCTCTCGCGCCCGCTCCTCCCAGTTCCAGCCTTTCCCGCGTTCCATCTCAAGAAGCTTCATCGGTGTACCCACCAGTAGATCCACCGGTCTTGACGTACGGGAAGATTTCGAGATGACAAACTCTGCATCGTTCGGAGTGCTAGTTCGCTCGAATTTGCCTTTCATTTTTGAGGCAGTCCCACTGGACTTCGCTGTACTAGGTGTATTGGCCCTGCTGGCACACATTACACGTAACTTGATGACATGCGATAATCTCTTCGCAAAACTTGCAAGCTGGCGAGTGAGTTCGTGGGTAGGTGCCAATACAAGCGCACGTGGATTGAGAGGCTTGAGAGATGAATGCGGGGCTACAGGATTCGACTGTTCACGCTCCGCGCGCTTGAGATCCTGAAGCACGGGGAGGAGGTAGGCTATTGATTTTCCTGATCCTGTCTCGCTGGCAAGAAGGAATTCCTTGTGCTTCTCTCCCTCTATGAGCTCCTTGAACAAATGCCTCATCGACGATGCTTGAATAGCTGTCGGCCTGGCATCCTCTCCTAGTGTCTCCCGTAAACTTTGCAGCAACCCAGGCATCAAGGGTGGAGAAGTGAACCGAGTGGGTAGGTCTTTGCTCGAGGAAGCAACCGATGCAGATAGATCAAATTCCTCCTCTAGTAGGTTAACTTGAGGCGTCCGCGGTTGACGTGCGATAGCTTTGCGCTTGTCGACACGCTCAGAGTGGGCTTTGATAGCCCAATGTTTGACATCAGTCTCAGCATCCAGGTCGTCATTTATCAACCGACCCCTTGGGCTAGATCTTGAATCTGAAGTGGGCCTCCGTCTAGGTGGGCTTTCGCGTTGCCGCGGCGTGAGGCCTTCATGTGGGACAGCGTCACGCTCGAATGCTGGAGGAGCTCGTGCTACCTCGAGTTTGCCTAGCCTCTTGGCCTTCCCTGTGGGCTGGAGTGATTTTGCAAGTCGGGTGCGCGATGACGAGGCTAGCGAAAAAGATCAAGTTCGAGTCCATATCACCGAACGAGTGGACGTAGTACACTTACATGGCTTGCCATTCGACTTCTTGAATTTCCTACGCAATTCAGCCAACACGACAGATGAAGTGTGGAACCGCGAAGAGGTGATCTCTGAGCTTCCGGGACCAAGGAGTCGCCGAAGGGCCACCAACGATGCCATATATGTTTGAAAAACAACAGTTGCGAGTTGGAAGCTTACAAGCTGCTTTCAAAGTTTTAGCCAAAAGAAAATTTGGTCTACCAGCGCGAAATGCGTGTCCAAAAGCGGAAATACCCCTGTAAGAAAGCGACAACCGAAGTTCATTTTTTCCTGCTGTCTCATCAAAACTAGAGGGTAGGGCCGAACTTCGTCGGCAGGAACCTTGTTT
>PVYE01005904.1:0-11648 GCA_002995055.1 Rhizopogon rudus
GACGCGAACTGGTATTTCCGATGTTGAATGTGACCGTGGTGCTCGTCGGTGCGTGATGAAAGGGAAATTGCCAAGGTTGGACATGAGCGGCTTTATTGAGAGTGTGTGGACCCGCTTCGAGGATCAAGATCCTGAGCGAGGGATCACATGCGGCTAAGCGACCCGCGACAACGCAAGCTGTAGTACCGCCTGCACACAGAACCCTTGTTCAAAGGGGTGGTCACTACAAGGGGCAACATGAGGACTCGAAAAAACAGATGGAGGAGCAAAACATACTGTATACCTCCCGGGTAATTCAAGGCTTGACGCTCGAGTCCATTTGTATCTATTTACATATGATCTCAACTACTTCTCCCCTCCCTCACTGCCATCCAAGCATTAGGAGCTTCTGAAGTGCGGTGTCAGAGGGAATTCAACAGATGGAATTCTGAAAGGCAGTAGTTTGGTTAGGCTCGAACCGTCAGAATAAGAACTGAGACAGCTAGAGGAAGAGGAGACATCATACACTTCAACCTGAAAATGGACATGGCCGATGCTTCAAGTGTGTGAACGTTTGAACTTCAACAAACGACACAATAAATAAGAACAATAAGTAGCGAAAGGACTTCCTTAATGTCCTCGGCCTCCTTAGAACGCCTTCGTCATTTTGTTTACAAGCTTGAACGGCCCTTTACGTAAGACCAGCAAATGCAGTGCCCAATGGATAAATCGTTCCATCCGGTTATAACTTATAGAGTGTGTCAGTGTGATAATAGTTCTAGCCAACCTCGTGCATATAAGTTATAGTTCCCACCCAGTGCTGGGTTTGCTTCATAACATCGCTAGCTCTCCTCCCTTCGAGTTGTACAAGAGTCCTCAACTCAAGTCGATATTTTTTTGCGTGAGTTCTCATTGCCCTCTAGGATGATGGAATGTTGATGATCTCTTTATTTGCTCAAGTTGCATTACTACATAGTGTGACTGAGATCAACGCAGAATTTGCGCAGTATAACCATCACTACTAACATGTCAAGTACAGCGCCTGAATTGAAATTCACGACGTTGGAAGAGATTGACGAGGTGCGACGCTCGCATGACATTTCGCGTCCCACAGCTCATGGATCCCTTGTCAGGTTTACTCCACTCTCCAAAAGACCTTCCTGTCTGGCAAGACTAAACCCATTGCATTCAGAAAGGTTCAGATCCTGCAACTGGCCTATCTTTTGAAGGACAACTACGAACGTTTCAAGGAGGCCTTTGCCATTGACCTCGGGAGACCTTCACTAGAAGCTTCCTTGTAAGCACTGCCGAGGCTACCGCCAACGAAACTCACTGTAACTTCATTCCAGCCTCGAGCTTGATTCCACTATCTCCGACTGTAAGATCGCTTATGACCGGGTTGAGAAGTGGGCCCGCACCGAAAAAGCGCCTTTCAACATCAACTTTTTTGCCTTCCGTCCAGTTATCCGTAAGGAGCCAAAGGGTGTTGTCTTGTCTATCAGCCCTTTCAATTACCCTGTATGGCTTGCTTTTACACCTATTGTATGTCCCTTATCTTTTTACCTCACGCTCGCGTCGATTTCACGGTTTTTCTCAAGATCGGAGCAATTGCTGCTGGTAACTGTGTTGTTCTCAAGCCGTCTGAACTGTCCCCCGCTGTAAGCGGCCTCATCGCAGAGCTTGTTCCAAAGTATATGGACAGTGATGTCATAAGAGTGGTATTGGGCGCTGTTCCAGAGACCTCCAAGGTATGTTATTCAGGTACATTATGCATGGGCTAGGTACTCAGCGGGATCATACAGCTCCTAGAATACCAATGGGGTCACGGTGCGTTCCATGTACGATTTCATTGATGGTATTTCTGACGCGAAACCATCAGTTCTGTACACCGGGAGCGGCCGCGTGGCAAAGATTATAGGTGTAGCCGCCGCGAAGACCCTTTCACCCATCAGTCTCGAGGTAAATTCATACATTCAATGTTGATGGACTGGTGCAGATGTTTTTAATAGCTCGGTGGGAAGTCCCCCGTTGTTATCGACCCTCGATGCGACCTCAAGACTGCTGCACGCCGTATCATGTGGGGCAAATGTGTGAATGCCGGTCAGACCTGCATCGCACCAGATTATGTTCTCGTCCCGCGCTCTGCCGAGGATGCGTTGGTCAAGGCTCTCAAAGATGCGTGCGTACCTTTGGAAAACCCCTTATATACGACGTACTCATTATAGTTCTTCCCATATTCGCAGACACGATGAGTTCTATCCTTCTGGAGCTATTTCTACGAAGGATATTAGTCACATAATCAACACTGCACACTTCCACCGTATTAAGAATTTGCTCGAAAACACGTCTGGCACTGTTGCTTTTGGTGGGCAGACTGACGAGTCAATAAAGTTTATCGCCCCTACCGTGGTCAGGGGTGTCGAAGACGGAGATTCACTAATGAGCGAGTGCGTAATTTGCATGAGCATGCTCGAGATCTAACTATTCATAAAGAGAGCTGTTCGGGCCGATCTTGCCTATTATGCCAGTGGACAACGTCGATGCTGCGATTGCATACATAAATGCTCAGTGAGTTATCTTTCTATTTACCTATTAATACAGCCTGAATGCTCTCAGCGATCATCCACTTGCGTTATACTGTTTCTCGCAGGATGCGACCTTCAAGAACAAGGGTTTGTTTTTATTTCAATTATCTATCAAGCCTTAGTCGTTGATATTTTCACCAGTGTTTGACAACACTCAGAGCGGCTCAGCCGTTGCCAATGATGTCCTAGTACACTGCGCTGGTATGTCTCACCATGTTTGGATTTCGATAGGCCGTTTATTGTGCTTTAGTCGACGGACTGCCATTTGGCGGTATTGGCCCCAGTGGATGTAAGTCCGTACGTCTCTCAAACAAGTTAATACTGATCTCATTCTATCAGCTGGGTATCACACAAGAAAATTCTCCTTCGACATGTTCACACACTTGCGTGCCTCTCTTGACTCCCCCAGATTGTGCGTTATTTCCTCTTCATATCGTTCCTATGCTCACTTGTGTATCTTATAGGATTGACTCCATGCTAGGAGGAAGGTTTCCCCCTTATACCGTAAGTTTTGATGACCTTTCTCCGCCAGCAGTCCCCTCATGTCCACCTCCAGGCCAAGAATGAATCTTTCCTCAACAGTTCTCTTGGCAGTAAACTCCCTCCCCGTCCCCGCCTTTCAGTTGCCGGTGGGGCGAACGGTTATGTAAGTACTCGCGATGTACGGCGTCCACGAACTTGGCTTATTGAACAAGGCCTAAAGGTTTTAACCGAGAAGAAAAGCAATACCAAGTGGATACTCTTCTTGGTTGGCCTTGCGATAGTCGGCGTAGGTTATACCCGTGCTGCGGGTATTAATGAGTGGGCGAGGTGGTTAAAGGGGCTGATTAAGGGTTAGGTTATTTCTCATATTAAGTCTTTTTCTTATCTGCATCTTTTGTCGCTATCGATACTGTAACACCACCTTTGGACACATTTTGCATGCCCGTTTTTGTAGAATTTAACTTGTTTGTCTTCTTTATACTTATGTATGTAGACTGAGTACTGATTGTTCACCCATTCCTGCTCAACTATCCATGAGTACATGCATGTTCTTTTCTCTCCACTTAGGCAGGTCACCTAACTCAGACGTTGTGCCTGCTGGGACAATGAGCTGCATGAAGCCTCCGATGATGGTGGGGATGGTAGCAAGGTGGCCGCCTTGTTGCTTAGGGTTAAAGTTGCTTGACAGTGACAAAGGAACGTACACATTATGAATGCAAAAAACGTGTGCGTGATTGCATTTCGAATCATTCTTCGTCCTCGGAGTCCGACGGGAAGGATGTATCGCTCTCCCCTCCGCTATCATCCTCGGAATCCTTTCCGCTCCCACAACCATCACCACCAACAGCTCCTCCTGCACTTAGCATCGTTTTCCTCTCCTGCCCACGGACCATAGAGAATGATTTCACCAAACGCTGGACGACTTCCCACCTGCTAGAGCATTTGTCGAAGTCTGGATCCTCTTCGGAGTACTCATTTTGCCACGCAACGATATTTATCAATTTGGGTGCGATAGCTGAGATGAAAGCCGCGATCGTTATCGCATGGCGGATTAATGAGTCACTGAAGTCTGCGCGAGATAATGCGTTGTGTGTAAATCCTTGGTAGGGAATGTCAGAAGATATTTCACGTCTATCCACGGCAGACCAGTCTATGGCGATGCCAACGGAGGTTAAACGCGGGCAATGCTGCAACAATGAGACGAAGGAATTTGTGGTGACAGCATGGGTGTATTGTCCCGTGATTCTGAACATTTCAAGGAGGGGCCAAGTCTTGGCCATTTGCAAAAGAATTGCATCGTCCAGTTCCACATCATATCCCGACCTGAAGTCAAGTTCTCGAAGGTTGCCGAAGGTATAAAGTGGTTCAAAAGTTGCAGCGCTGATTGAAGTATTGGCATTGATAGAATCAATGTTGACCCGAAGATGTTCTAGTACGCTGTGCGCACATACATTGGATAGACGGGAGGTCAAAGCCGTCAGGGTCCACGAGGAATCCATTACCCTGTAGATGACAAATGATAGTACTTTTGGAGCAATGGCGAGGGTCTCAAGGAAGGCACACAGCGGTGCCAGACCTTGGCATACAATATGCAGTTCTTGCAATGCACAGAATGCTGAATGCTGAAGGAAAATCTGGGTATCTGCACCAATGAGTGTCCAGGGTAACTGAATCCTGAGTATTCGGAGTGAACGTAGATTGGAGATGTATAGTAGAGTCGCCCAAGAAACCCGTCCGACGTTGAGCGATAGATGAGGCCAGCAATGCAATGCAATGGGTGCATCTCCAGGATTTGTGTCACTGATGAAATGCGAAACAGAAGGGTACAGTATTGGGATACATGTCAAGATGGACCGTTCCGATAAGCCAAATTCGAAGAAAAAGGATGTTTTGATTTTGAGTGTCATCAATTTGTGGGTCACGAACAACCGGATATATGGAAATCTGTCGCTGCTCCGAGCAGACCAGCTAAGACATGTCAGATTGGGGAGTAAGGGATGGGGAAATGGGGCACAGTTGAGAGAACGCCAAATTTCGGGACTGACAAGATCATTGTCGTCGTCTGAAGATATGATATGGAATGCTTGGACACGGTGGTTGTACTTGCAAAACGTAGACCAGTCATTCAAGGTCATGGCCCTTCGAAATTTCTGTCGAAAGTAAATCAGTATACTCTTGAGCATGAGGTAACTCTGTTAGACTGACCAGCCTTGGTCCATCTAGTTTCCATAGACTCGACGGGAGACACCTGATAAGCGGGGAAAGTCCATGCATCTCTCGCCACAAAAGGTCCAGTGCAGGTCCGGTGAATGACTTGCACGTCAAGGCAAGTGCCAGGAGTGTCATATTTCTTGCATAGCTACTAGCATCAACCATCTGGAAAATGTTCCACCGAAGCTCTGATATACTCATGGTGCGAGTAGATGCAGGCGGCGAAGTAGTATCATTGTGTGTTGGGGGTGACTTGATCTTGGACACTTTGGACGGAGTATTCGACCTCCATTAGCCTGAGTTCTCTGATGAGATGATCAATGATGAAGGAATGACGATCTTCCTTTATCTATAAGGGTCTGCCTTATGTAGTCTTGGGCCTTCGCCATAATAGTGTAACTGTAACACAACTTGTTTGTTCATCTACCTGTGTCTTAGTCCATTTGGCACATTGATAACCTTCTCCTTCAGAGTCCTGACCGATCGCGATAGGGAAATGTAAATTCAGGCTACATATCAATCATTTGTGAATAAGTATCGGTAAATCTACCGTAAGTTCGCCTGTGGTATCTTGGTGTCCATTGAATTTATGTATCGTGAGTGGTGAAGTTGTGTTGTTCTATGGGTAAGACATATCATTTCCTCCAGAAACCTGCCCCTTCCTCTTCGGATTCAGATGTATTTGAATGTGACCGCGAGTTGAATTGGGACCATCTGCCATTTGATGGACTGGAAGACGGGCTATTGCGCCCATGCCATTCGCGTGATTTGCGCTGCCTGCGGCTCTGCACGACTTCTGGTGCTGCAATGCGCAGGGCATTCAAGTCCTCAGACGAGAACTTTGACAGAGGCGACGATGCTAATAGTAGCAAGTCTGAGAGCGTGTATATAGGCACTGAATGACATAATATCGAGATTGGCAAGACGAAGGCTAGGGGATAACAGTACTCACAAGAAGGATGACTATCATGAGGCGCAGGTGATAATGAGCGCGATGAATGCGTGGGTGAGGAGGCACAGGATGAGCCTGATGGAGAAGAGCTCAGAGAGCTAGACGGTACCCGTCGGTGCATAGGGACGTAGAGTCTCGACGATGAGGATGACGTCGGGTAGTTGATAGTAAGAGGTGACGACATCGCTGATAAGATGAGGGAGGCAGGTAACTACAGGTGAACTCGAGGGTGGATGTTTGGGAGAACAGCAGGGATGTCTTATATACAGCGCTGACAGCATGCGTGGACCATCGCCAGTTGGTCATTGCAAGGTTGTCGTGGCCTGAAAGCTGTGGTGACTCATTCCCTTGGACCGCCGCGTCAGCAACTTTCGACGATTTCTTCGGAGATCTCGAAGGTCGTGGAAGGTCACACAAGTAACTTGAACGCGCAAGAAACCTTCGAATGTCCCAGCGTTCCGACTCCGAGTGACAAATGTTCTATATGTAGTAATCACACTGGTAACCTTGGTTCGTCCAGTGGGTTCTCGAATAACCGATTTACCGAACCTAGCGCTGTCGGAATTTGGAAACACAAGCACACTTGCCACAAGAACAGTCTCCGATTGTCAAAACCACGGTCTATGCACTGCGAGCTCATGTGGCATTTCATCATGTCTGACACTCCACCTTAGGTGAGTAAAATTTTCGAATAGCAATGATTGCATTGTGAAACATTAGATGCTAGGTGAGGGACTGAGGGGAGAGACAATAGCCAATAAATGTATGTTTGTACGAGTAAGTGCGCGTGCAAGTCAAGATATGGATGATAGAGGTGACTTTTTTGGGGGGTCATGAAAGCGACGTCAGCAAGAAGTACTTCCTGCTTAAGCCTCCACGAAGTTCTTCACATTTTCCAACCACCTCACGTACTCCTACACATGGGGAATCGCGATGAGGTCTTGCAAAGGGCAGGCAAAAGAAGTACTAACCTTCTGTTCCTTGTACTCTGAATACTCAGGAATGAACATGGCAAGGTTATCATTGATACCCCGCTCCTGCACCCACTTCTCAATCTCCTCCTGGACCGCAACATCGAGGGTATCGAACTGAGGGCCAATGTACAACCCCCGGCGTTTCCAGTCAGCTTCGGCAGTCAGCTCAGTACCAAGCTGCGCTTCAGGGTAGTAAGACATGTTATCAATGATGAACGCGCCCTCCTGGCACATGGTGTCAATGTTAATGGATCCCTTAGCGTTAGCCTATACAAAAGGGCAGTCAAAACACAAGGAAAAAACGTTTTAAGTGGGAACCATACCTTGGTGATGGAGAACGAAGCTCGGACGGGGTACGAATGGAGAGGCTGGTCCTCTGCACCCTCACCTTCCTCCTGCTCATACTCCGGGTCCTCTTCAGCACTTTGGATGTCAGCAATGGAGAACATCAAACGGACACTAAAAACATTTAAGTAAATGTACAAGCGGCATAAATTTTCTTCACCTACGTCTCATTGCCGAATTTCCGCGTGAGCGTAACCTCATCATTACTGACGACGTCATGGACCTGTGGGCGATATCTAAGGAACGAAGTTCACCATTTGGTTCACCCGACACGTACCGTCCAAATACCCTGCTCCTTGAACGTCTTCAAGAACTCAGGCTCTGTCGCGTCAACGGCAGCCTCTTTCTCATACTTGAGCTCCTCGGCAAGTTTTTGTGAGAGGACAACGTCAGCTAACGGCGTCGAACAAGCATCAGTACTGGTTCATTTGGAGATATGACCAGGCTTACTTGAACCCTCCGAAAAACGACGCGCAGATACTGAGAAAGTTCTCGTAGCAGTCATGGAAGCCCGGGGTGCAAGCTGCACGGTCGCCAAACGCAGAGGGGTGCGAGCTACAGGACGAGCAACGGCCCGAGATGACGATGCAGTAACCTGACGGAGGGCACGGAGGACAGACATGTTTAGACGTGAAGACAAAGTACAGAAGGTGACAAGAAGGACGCTGAACGGACGCAAAGCAGTTTTCGAGTTTTGGTCACTCAAAATTTACCCGATTGTTTGGCAACGCCTTTGGAAATAAACAAACGCCTACAATTTCAAATGACCACCTACAAATTAAAAATTCGCTTTTTCTTCCATGGTTCTCTCAACATAGTGCAGCCAAGTGTCTATCCTCTAAGAATAGCAATTTGAATCACCATATTGCTTCAACCTATTCCTACAATAAATACTCCCCGGTCATATGTTTAAGTAAAAGCGGAAGGGGAAGCATAGAGCGACAATCAAGACATAGGCATACAGAAATGAGACATGGTAAACAGGGTAAAAGGGGATCAGGTCGGAGAGAAGGGGCTGAAAGTGACGTTCAAAATGGATGTTACAGGGGAGTAATGAACACAATAACAGGGGGGAAGGGGTGATTCGAATGACAGCATACTTTGCCTCCGGCGGCTTTTTGACCAGAAACAGGATCGCGTCACTAGATGATCGATGATCCCGCACATCCACATTCCATTTCCTCATCGAGACCATGTTAGTGGTCAAAGAGCTTCGGGTCTGAAAATTTCAGAGGTACGTAGGAGGCAAAACAAAACAAAATCACATCGAACATTGATTAGAAAATGAAAGGGAATAACGAGAAAGCAGGAACCACAAAAGAGACAAAATAGCGGCGCGAAAGCAGGGGCCCATGTGCAGCAAGAGGAGAGCGAGTGATACTCATGCATCACCATTCTCAGCTGGGCTACCATTTCCAGGCTCTGAAGCCCGGTCGCTCCCTCCAGTCGTTCCGCTGGACGTTGAAGATTCTGGCAAGATAGCAGTAACAACAACCTTAGTCTTCTTCGCCTTCGGCTGCCCATCTTTTCCCACTCTCGCTCTCTTCTTCGAAGCTGTCCTAGTAGTCGGTGCCGGAATTTCCTCCACGTCAGGATCCGGATCCGCAGATTGGCCAGATGACCTTTGACCTTCAGCCTGAGCAGGGTCCATGGTGGGCGGTGGCACGCCAGGCGGGCCATAAAACGGCGGTCCATAGTATCCAGGAGGGGGCATATAGTAAGGCACCATCGGAGGAGGAGGGGCACCAGAATTTGGCGACCCCTCAGCAGGCGCTTGACCCTCAGAAGGCGGTACGAAACCAGGAGGCGCAGGATAGAAGTATGGGGGAGGATAATATCCCCCTTCTGGCGGTGGCGGAAAGGATGGCATTGACGCGGGCGCAGGAGTCGTGGTTGTGGGACCTTGTGCTACACCGTTCGGCGGCTGCCAACCTGACTCTCCGTTCGCTTCGGTTGGAGTGGAGGAGAAATCTGTCACGTTGTTATCAGTAAATAAGTACATATTAATGAAGCTATGGCGCACTCTCGAAGTTGGCGTTAGGAGTAGGTGAGGTCGCAGCATCGCTGTTCGTGGCCTTGTTCTTGCGTTTATAGGGTCCACGCTTAATTCCTTTCTGCCGCTCCTTGCGCACTCCATCTACACAGGAATCCGGGATGCCGTACTTAACGCAACGTTCACATGGTCGATGTTCGTCACAACGCTTGCAGGCATTTGCACAGTTAGTGCACTACATAATGTTATTTAGTTGAGCAAGATGGACGCAAGACTGTACGTCAACGTACCGCCATCTTGACCTGTTTGCGCTTGGCGCGCTGTGTGTTAGATGGGGGAGGAGGTGCGTAAGGCGGAAATCCTGTGTCCGACGTAAGGGCGCAAAACGGATAACAGCCACAAAAGTAAACCCACCAGGAGGAGGATAAGGGTACATCATGCCTGGAGGCGGGTAATGATACATATACGGAGGTGCTGGGTGAGGGGCGCCGTTTGTTTCAGGATGACTTGGATCATAGTAGACCGGGAAAGGTGGTGAGTAAGCACCATATGGCTGGTATGGTGGCATGGGGGGAGGAAAAGGATTCTCCTGGGCAACAGGACCGGCGTTCTTAGCTTGATCGCTTGCCATTGTGGACAACAATATTGCCTGGCGCTCCCCACGGCAACTGTTGTCTATGTGTGAGCCTAACCTGCGGAATGGAAACCATGTTGAGTGTTCGATCGAGTCGATATTTTGTGAAGCAAAGAGATAGACTCCAGTTGAGGGAAGAAAAAGGTAAGAAAGTGGTTGCTCACTCCGCTCGAAATTCGATCGTCGCCGCTCAGAACACGTCTGTTCCGCTCCCGGTGCTTCAATTGGTGGATTTGTCGATATAGATCGTGTTCCAAATAAGATATCTCAAAGTTCTTTGAATGAGTATGACAATGAGAAGGCAGATTTTGAATAGAACTGATGGTGTGGTGAATGAGAGAAATGCAACGTGGGATTGAAGACAACGTGACTAAGGTTAAGACTGCGCGCTTTCCCCCCGTCGTCCAAACTTCATGATATCGAGCTCTACAACGAGCAGACTTGCGAACGGAAATGGGGGAGACTGCAAATGCGTGGGCCATAATTATCTGTCGAAGTTGGGTTTCACAGGATTGCACACATGATTCTTTCTCTTTCTCCGACCCAACATCCTTGGACTCCGCTCCAAGTCAATATGCCGTCCGCATCCCACACTAGCTAAGTAGCATTATAATGCTTTTCGCTAATCTAATCCCAATTGCTTCAGCATTCTTGCTATTGTATTGCTGAGTCGTCGCTGATAAATTCTGTAGATTATTCTCATGTTGCCCACCCTTGTGGTTCTTGTGGTTTACCTTTATACATCACCAAAAGAAGCTGCCGCCGTGTCTATCTCAAAATATCCTCGTTCTCTTGAAACTCTTTGTTCCTTCTCTGATGCTTGGGCTCCTCTCTCCTCTTGCAGGTAAGCAGTATTATCTGACTTATGCCTGAGGTAATATCGCAGTAATTTAATAGCACCTAGGACGTAACTTGCCCACAACGAAACAGGCGGGTAATCATGTTTTATCCCCGATCTACTTACGGCCAATCAAAGTTATCCTCTAGCGGTGCTCGTTGAGAGTCCGCGACAACATACTCTCAGCGTCTGTTCAAACCTTCTCTTGTGCCGCACGATAACAGCAACGAACGCGTCGGTTAACGTGTATTTTCCTACGTATGATATTCTGTCGGTTTCTTACGAGTATCCCTTTATTGTTCTCGTCTGCAGGACAGAATTGGCTCAGATTAAGTGCCCGCTTCCCTCAGACAAGGGTAGCTTTCTACGCAGTTTTCTTGGTTCGAAATTACCAACGTGTGATAGTTCATCGTGAATGCGATTATCAAGATCCTAAGTACGTTTCATATCCCGATTTCCATGGCCCCACGTGGGCTTTCGATGCTTTTTGTCCTCTATCCAGCATATTAACTTGATTATCATGCACAGGACGATATGTCCTTCTGATGGGCAGGTTACCATCTATTTGCTTCCACAGAATAGATGGCTAAGAGTCGCCCAGAGAGCTGGTCCCCCCGACATATTTATTGAGGACGACCTATTACAACACATTCA
>PVYE01005905.1:4578-25835 GCA_002995055.1 Rhizopogon rudus
TCTACAAGAAGGCAGTTTCAATGCTCCACGGCGAGGCAAGAACAATGACAAGGCTCATCCGCCCATCCACCCCACGGCTCATGCAGGGAACCTCGCCGGGGACGAGAAGAAGGTATACGAGTTCATCACCCGACGCTTTCTCGCGAGCTGCAGCAAGGATGCAGAAGGCAAAGAAACGGTTGTGCAAGTAGATTATGGTGGCGAAGAGTTCAATGCGACTGGTTCGTACGTCGACTGCAACTCTGGCTTATACTTACGCCATTGCAGGATTAATCGTGCTTCAGAGAAATTATCTCGAAGTATACCCATATGATAAGTGGGCGGGAAAAGAGATACCAAACTTTGAGGAAGGCGAGGAGTTCGTTCCTACAGTATGCGAGCTCAAAGATGGCCAGACATCCTCGCCGTCATTACTCACTGAGGCGGACCTGGTTACACTTATGGACAAGAACGGCATCGGTGTGTTTGCACACATATCATTGTTATCAGCTCTGATCCCATCATTTACCATTTTGCAGGCACTGACGCTACGATTGCTCAACATATCCAAACGATTATTGATCGCGAGTATGTCATCGAACGCATGGACGGTGCAACGAAACATCTCATGCCCTCTACGCTCGGCATTGGGCTTATAGAGGGTTACAATGAAATTGGGTTTGAGAGGAGCTTATCAAAGCCGCAGCTCAGGCGCGAAACGGAACGCAGCATGGTTCGAGTTTGCGAAGGAGCCAAGTCCAAAGCAGAGATGCTCACCGAAAGCATCGAACAATACAGGGAGATGTATGTTCTCGCAAAGAGAGAGTTCGATAAGGTTGTCACTGTAGGTTTTCTCCCCAACACACCGACATTGCCTTGTTCATAACGTGTCTCATCACGCTGCGCTTCAGAGCGTGCGCAGGTACATTGAACGTAATCCAGCTGCAAACCAAGGTGGGGGTGGCAACGGTGGTGGAGGCGGCAATGGCGGTGGCGGCGGTGGCGGCGGCGGTGGAAGGGGTACCGGAAGAAATGCTGGTCGTGGAAACAATGACAATGACGACGACAATGGAGGACCCCCGCCAGGAGGTGCTGGTCGCGGCCGCGGCCGAGGTAGAGGACGGGGCGCTAGCGCCCCAGCATCCAAAGGGCGTGGACGGGGAGCAGCACGGCCAGCACCTTCAGATGACATCGATGGTATGCGAAGTGTTATTTGAAGGATGAAAGTTGATGTTGTTGTCCAGACTTTGATGGCGTCATGCCCCCACCTCATCCACCACCTCCGAGCCGATCACGAACATACAATGGAACTTCGAAGCCAAGTGCTCCTGTCTCGCGGACAACTTCTTCCAGTATTAAACCATTATCATCTCGTGTTAATTCCCTGCCAACTGCTCCACGACCCAACCCCTTGCCTTCTTCAAGCACAACGCCCGAATGTGAATGTGGTGTTCCTTCTCAGCGCCAAAAGGTCACGCAGAAGTCAGCTCGTGAAGGCGAGGAGTTTTATGCTTGTGGTGCCGGTGGTGGCTGCCAGTTCTTCCAATGGTGTGGAAATGGACCATCTAACTTGTCTGCAAATCCTGTTCCCCTCGTCCCAGCAAAGCGTACATTGGCTAGTGAACCCTCGGTGAGTTGGTCGTCGTATCATATTGCGTTTCATACAGAGCCTTGTGGGTTTAACCAGGTCGATTCCACTGCACGTCAATGTCAATGTTGTGAAGACGCTGCACGGCGTACTGTTGGTAAAGAAGGGCCAAATAAAGGGCGAATATTCTGGCGATGTCTCAAACAGAAGGATGACGGCGGGTGTGATTTCTTCGAATGGGATGACGAACCAAAGAAGCCTCAGAGCGCTGCTGCTCCACGACTCATGTCGTCTCGCTCAGTAACCCAGAATGCTCCAACTTCCGCCAGCGGAAGGTGCTTTAAGGTTCGTCTGTGTACAATCAGAAGGCCTCGAAAAACTCAGCTTCCATGTAGTGTGATCAAGAAGGTCATTGGGCATCTGGTGAGCATCATCATGTGCAGTTGACACAGGATGCTGAGGATATTTAGCGTGTCCAAATGGTGAGGTGGCTAGTCGCTCCAAAGTATCATCAAAGGCAGTAGGATCGGCGTCCGGTGATGTGTGCTTCAAGTGTGGACAGCCAGGGCATTGGACTTCAGGTATGGTGCTGTAATATCTTTGCACAGATGCCCCATTCACGGTATGATATGATAGCATGTCCTGATAATGGTGGACCTGGTCCGTCGAAGCGCGCAAAATCTACTTCAAGAAGCGCCGGATCTTCGTCGAATACCCGAGGGAGAGGTGGGAAGAAAGGCGGAAAAAAGGGGGCTGTCAAAACTAAAGGAGGAACATTTGGCGCTCCAGATGATTTGTGAGGCAGTGAGCCAGAATGCTTTGGCTTCACGTCACTCGGAATGGAAAAACATCCTATGTATTCTTTTATGGTACTGTTTTCTTGACTCCGTTGTGCTGCCATGATGAATGAGTGCTCGGGCGAAACAAAACCGTATGCCTGTCTATGTAGGTGGATCCATCCCGTGTAGAAAGGAGCTTACGGCTGTGGCTGTGAGACAATATTCGCCAAGGTAAAGACTGGTATATTTTCTCCTTATCTATGGGCACGTCAGCCAGTGAATCAGTGATACTTTGAAGAACTCGTAATGTCGTCAGCCTTAGTAATACAAACAAGGTAGATAACATTCCTGTCTAGCCTGGGGACTAGTGAAGTAGAAAGCAATCAGTCTATATCAAGATTCTTTCATTTTACTATCCGTACTACGGTGTTACGGCACTGTTAACCTGTGAAGGAAAGACGAGGATAACACACACCTTATTAGACGACCTGCTGAGCAGCGTCTGGGAGCGTCATAGAAACATCATACGAGTGTTCGTCCCATTTAACGTCCGTATGGTCAGTGACGCGAAGGTACACCATTGGTGCAGCGATGATCATGCCAGCGACCGCCAGGCACCACGTCGACAGGAAGATGTTCATATATCTGAAGCGCTGATTCGGTGTTTTATTCACAAGACGGAGGGAGATGAACCCACGGGGTGCCGACAGCATCTGCACGCCAGGCGCCTGCCGCACCCGCCGATTGCAGGGACTTGTCTGCATGGCTCTTGATTAGTATTGGACCCTCGCTCCCGTTTCAAGATCAAACACACAGAAGCCAGTGAACACGGCCAGCTTGGCGGGGTCGTTCGACATCGCACCCATCAGCCAGTATGTATATGTCTGCCACATTGAATTCAGGAAGCCGTAGATTATCATGACCCAGACATAGGCACTGTAACGCTTGTCCGTAATGTCGATCTTGTAAGCATCCGTCGCAGCTTCTTCAGCGCGGGTGTAGGTCCTAAGGAACGCATTGCTTGTCAGTTTAGTAATCTACTGAGGCGAAATGAATTACTTCTGGTAGAAATACGCCCAGACATGGACAACGAAGATCAAGAAGAAGACGAGAAGCCAGCCATAAAAGGCACGAACTCTGCGCCGGAGCTTCTTCTGGTCAAGGATAAAATAACCGATAAAGATAGATCCGAAGATTTGAGATGTCCAGGACATGACGTTATTAAGACAACGTGCACGGATGTTGAATATGGCACCATTGTAATCGTTGTACTCTGCATAACTTGTCAGCAAACACGCTGATCCAAAGGAGCGGAGTACGAACGCCAGATGTTGAAGTAATTACTGGCAAAGAACATCGGGAAGAGGAGAATAATCCAAGGATCGGTCTTCAGGGCCATGTACAGGTTGATAAATTCCGTCTTCCATGATGGGTTGCGGGTCCGGTTCATATGAGTTCCATCCGTACGAGCCACCTTGTCTGGATTTGCCATGAACAGCGGGAGGAATGCGCCGATGAGGGTCAGAATCAGAAAGCACAGCTACTCGATCATCAACCTCTACCGACAAGTTATTATCAGATGACATACATATGTGCCTTTGCTAACTGAAGATGCCGGAGTCGGTTAGTACAAAATCCCAGCCATGATGAGCCCTGACCCCTTACCACTGTTTGACTTTCGGTGGAGATGAGGACGTTCACCCATTCACACACACATAACAAACCATCACTGACCGTACTCTCGAAGTTGCTTCCGAATGCCACAGCAGAACCCACTACTCCTCCGAGACTGAAGATGGTGAAAAAAATACTGATGAACATGCCCTTCTGAGCTTCGATGGGGTACGCCATCATCAAGGAACCCTGCGCTGTCCAAAGAAAAGCTGAACAGATGCCAAGTATGCCTCCGGATGCGACAATAAAAGCACCGGCACCGGGATGGATGTCAACAACACTGAAGGGCAATGAGTAAAATCACAAAATAGAATCGCAAAACATCTTACAGGAACGATGCGATGTATAGTGAGTAGCCCCACGCTCCAAGCATCAGAGTCCGACGAGGACCAAGGACATTGTTAACGGAACTACAACAACATCAGTCGCCATGGGGGGAAGATGACAACCCCGACACACCCAGAGAAGAACCCGAAAAACGCAAGAACGGAGTACATAATTGCACCAGAGTTGGCCTGGTTTGTGTCATTGGCTTGACCTCCACCACCGAGCCCAGTAAGTGAAGCGAACATGCCGGGGCACATGAAACACACGGCTCCCAATAGCGACACCTGAGCGATAGGGTGGTAATAGAGTCTCCTCCATCCTGTCGGACGGTGAAAGATCTCTGCACGCTGAGAACGGGAGTCTTCGATGCTGCTGCAGTCACTACTAAGTCTGTTGACCTGTACTTGCTCGTCAGACATAGTAGCATATGATTATGTGCAGCGCGTCAGACGACGCTATAAAACTGCTGCACTGAGTCTGAAAGGCTTGTAACGCCCACACGGATCCATAATGTGAGACTAACCTAACCGACAGCAGTGATTTATGTAAGACGGCCTATTATTTGAATGGCTATCACGCTTGCCTCCGTGGGTGAAGTACTGGTGCCACAAAACCGTGTAGTGTTCTTCCGGATCAATCAAAAGAATTCAAGTCATGGGTCTAACAGCAGCTCCCCTGACCGTACTCCTTTTCTCCAGAAGCCACGGTAGTATTCTGCTGAGGAACTAAAGGAGCAGCCCCTTGTCTTAACCTTCCAAGTGGACAACAGAACCTGTAAGTGTAGCACCTTGAGGGATGAGCCTCAGGCGCTTGAACTTGGAGCCTGTCAATGGTGCGCAGTAAGCAGATAGTCGGCATGCAATATTTGACCGGCTTGCCGTCAGGATCAGAAAATAGGACAGTATCGTTCATTCGGTTGAGAAGCTCCTTAGGTGGATGAGTAAGGTGTGCTGCTCTTGTGATCTGCATAACTATCGGCGCAGATTTTTAATGCTACACAGTGTGTAAGTTGCCAAAATAGACATACCAGCAAATATTTTAACTAGACATGCCGTTGAACCCGCACAAGTACCCTAGCTTTGAAGCTGCCTGGTAACTTCCATGAAGTACTTCTCCCAACTCGACAGGGAAAAAATGCTTCGGGTACCATAATCAGGTCGGCAATCTTCCTCGATTGAGAATGGGATGTCGAGAGGCAGCATTTCGGGAGCCTTGGGTCGCATGACGTGGTCGAGAGGTCTGTTGGCTCAATGGAAGATGTTTGATGTTGGGGGAGGGATGTCACAGAAAGTTAACGCTAATCAAGTGCTAGCATAAATATCAACCTGTAAGGAGGTGCTGCCTGTATATCGCAGATAGTCGTCGCCAGGCTCCGGTTTACCGACAGTACCGTATGTAGTACAGCACTTTGCCCACGGGCCTATAGGTCCTGGTACAGTAGCTAGGGCTAGGTCAGGTATGGGGTTGTTGTCATTTCCCATTTGACATGTGCACTCCATTTGCTCCAAGCAGACGCTCTGTTTCTTTCTCAGGCTGCTGTCGACGTGCAAGGAGTGTATTCACTTCCCTTCTTGAAGCCTTTTGCACACTTGTTACCTCGACATTTGTGGTATTAAGTAATTCGTAGTTAACGAATTACCACACATCAAAAGATATTATGTAAGTGCGGACGGTGACTACATATACAATCACGGATACGGCAGAGAGTGGATTCATTTTACGTTAACAATTTCAAGCTTTTTTCAAGCCTACGCGAGCACTCTCATTGGTGGAGAGACTCGCTTAGACAGTGAGTCCGTAACCAATCCCTGGACTATCCCAAACCGAGCGCTCAATGAACAGCTCAATGAGCGGCTAAAGTTGTAGATCCGGGCCCCCTAGCTATATTAGCATTACGGCGATGTAGTAACTTCGGAAGCAGTCGCGATTCGGAATCGATAAACGTATTCGGTCGAGTCCTTTATTTAATTATTCATCCAGTGGAAGCGCTCCTCAGTCTACTCTTCAGATGACAAGTCGTTCGTTTTATCAGTCTCTCCTTTTAATCTGTACCACAAGTCAGGACACTACAGGCTCGTTGTGTAAGGGCAACATGGAGGCACACACCTATTTAGAGGAAAAGCCCATCGCCGAGGAGCTGAATCCAGGAGAACGAGCTCGCATTCTACGCAAGCTCGATTGGCATCTGTTACCTTTCGTGTCGTTATTGTACTTGCTATCGTTCTTGTGAGTCAGTTGAATTCTTTTGCTGCAATGCTGTTGCTTCACATCTTGCATTACTTCAGAGACCGAGCCAATATCGGTAAGTTGGGAGATGTACTACCACATTCTTTCTATGCTGAAATCATAATTAGGAAACGCAAAGGTCGCTGGCATGTCCGTAGACCTGGATTTGACCGGCTACAGGTACAACATTGCTGCAGCTGTCTTTTTTGTGCGTAAGGCATCACGCTCGTTCCACCGGATGCTGAGTTATCACTCTAGATCCTGTATAGCTTTGCTGAGGTCCCCTCGTATGTTTAGCCATAAGAATAACATGTCTATACTCAATGTTTATATAGGAACATTGCACTCAAGCTATTCAGACCATCGCGTTGGAGTATGGTTACCTCTGCCTTTTCTTGCTTACCGCCAACTAATATTGTTCCTCTTGCAGTACCAATTATCATGGTCGGGTGGGGTTTTGTGATGACTCTTATGTGCCTTGTTAATTCATTTCAATCCCTTGTCGTGTACGTAAATCGTACTTGGATTAACCCACATAATTAACAGTCCGGAACTCCGGCGGCAGAGCTCGCCTGTTCCTTGGCTTGACAGAAGCAGGATTATTCCCTGGAGTGACTTACTACATATCTCTCTGGTACCCACGATCTGAACAGTCCAAACGCATTGCCATATTCTTCTCTGCAGCAACAGTTGCAGGTATGGGTTAATTTCATTAGCATCCTATTCCATATTTGTTCAAAGTGTCTTTGGTTATCAGGCGCTTTCGGCGGGCTCCTTGCGTAAGTCTCCCGATTTTCCTATGGATCCGTTGACCTCCCATTTTATACAGGTATGTTATCGAACAGATGGAGGGGTGAGTTATTTACGACCATCAGGAGCCCATCACTGATTCGCCTATTAAGCATCGGTGGGTTACACGGTTGGCAATGGATTGTATGTTCGCATATTTTCACATAAGGTCACTAATTCACGTGCGATGCTAGTTCTGCCTAGAGGGCATCGGTAGGTCGCGCTGCTTTCGAGGCGATTCAAATGTTTATATTCAATCAGCCACCGTTCTTGTCGCGTGTCTCTCGTTTTTCTTCATGCACGATGTGAGTTCATGCTTTTGTCGTTCTTTTCAACCGAGTTGACGTAGGCTTAGTATCCCGAAACGGCTAAGTTTTTGACTGAGCCAGAGAGAGTATATGTCATAAATATGCTGAAACAGGATGCAAATAATCTTGCCACCCACTACGATATTCGATTTGTCAAGCAAGCCATGGGAGATTATAAGACTTACATCCAAGTTCTCATCTATATTGGGTATTTTCCGACTCCCGTTAACTCATGTCGTGAGCTGAGTCCTCATTAGGTTGCTCGTCCCCGTTTATGCTATCGCTCTCTTTACGCCAACTATTATCAACGAGCTCGGCTACTCTGCTACCACAGCCCAGCTACTCTCAATTCCACCATTTGTTGCTGGCTGTATTGCCACACTCCTAGTTGGAGTTTACTCTGACAAGCGTAACCTTCGTGGCCCATTTATCATTGGTGGTACTTTCGTGTCTCTGGTGGGATATATATTGCTTTATTGCGATGGTCGAGCGGGTCCGTCGTATATTGGGGCTTGTCTAGCTGCTATCGGCATATATCCAACCATCGCGGTTGACCTTGCTTGGGCAGGCTCGAATGCAGGAGGCGACTTAAAGCGTGGAGTTGTGATAGCGATGGTTATTGGTATCGGTAACCTTGGAGGGTACGTCGGATCATCGCACATGCGTAATATCTGTTCGCTTAACCTTGCCTTAGTATTTGCTCGTCCTTCATTTACATCGATCCGCCGCGTTTTCACATTGGACATGGCACTATCATGGGATTCCTCTGTCTCTCGTAAGCCTCTTTACCCTGCCGGACTGTTGTATATATAACATATTCTTTAACAGAATGTTACTAAGCCTATTCGCTATGTGGAACTATGACCGGCTTAACAAACATAAAGAAGCGCAGTGCCAGGCGGGATCTATCTCTGACGACAGAAGAGATGAATTCAAGGACATGGGCGATTCCAGTCCGCTGTTCAGGTGAGCTCCGTGACTCACTCGGAATCCAACCTTCGTTGATGAGTATGCGAGGTATACCATATGAGACTCCTCAAGCCATTCTTCTCAGTGCACCGTAATCATACATGTTAATCTTTGGAATAATACATATCTATTTCGTTTGTGATCTACCTGTCTTCATGAACAACAGGACTTGCCAAAATTAGACTATTATGTCAGCTTGAGTGTAGGTCAGCCACAATCCAAACTAAATCCAAACCTCTGAAAAATCGTCTCCTCGTCTTAATACTCGGGCATGCATCTGTACAATCTGACGCTCCAGCCTCCGACCGCAGCTACGCAAGCCATTGTTGGTAATTTTTCTGGATCCCGAACCCAAGAAATCATCATCTCTCGTGGCACTCGACTAGAGCTCTTGCGTCCAGATGTTCAGACCGGCAAACTATCAACAGTCATTGCTTCTGACGTCTTCGGCTCTATACGCTCTTTAGCAGCCTTTCGACTGACCGGGAGTACCAAGGGTGAGCCCCTCGTACGTATCGTCTTTCGTTTCCATCTTATTCATACTCTGTTCTCAGACTACGCAATCGTAGGCTCAGACTCTGGTCGCATCATCATTTTAGACTATGATCCAAAATCGAGCAGTTTCGTGAAGCTGCATCAGGAAACCTTCGGCAAGTCTGGAGCGCGACGCATCGTGCCTGGTCAATACCTCGCGACGGACCCGAAGGGCCGTAGTGTGATGATCTCAGCAGTGGAGAAGGCTAAACTTGTATACATCTTGAATCGAGATGCTGCAGCAAACCTCACCATTTCTTCACCGCTTGAAGCGCACAAGAACAACGCGATTATTCACCATATTGTCGGCCTTGATGTTGGTTTTGAGAACCCGTTGTTTGCTGCTCTCGAAGTCGACTACTCTGAGTCTGATCAAGATCCTACAGGGGAAGCGTCCAATAACGCGGAGAAGGTTTGTGTGGTGAATTTTCAACGAAACATTACTGACGAGCGCGTAGATGTTGACATACTACGAACTTGACTTGGGCCTCAACCATGTCGTCCGAAAATGGAGCGAACCAACAGATCCACGTGCCAACTTACTGGTTCAAGTTCCTGGCGGCCAAGTCGCGTCTACCGATCGTTTTGATGGACCGTCTGGTGTTCTGGTTTGCTGTGAAGATCATATTATCTATCGACATATGGACCGGCCACAACATCGCGTCCCTATTCCACGAAGACAACATCCCCTTGAGGATCCTCAGCGAGGCATCATTATCGTTACGGCTGTCATGCACAAAATGAAGGTTAGTCTTTCGCGACTTGGTACAATGTCTTGATTAATGTTCCGTAGGGTGCTTTCTTCTTCCTCCTGCAAAGCGAGGATGGGGACCTCTTTAAGGTCACAATTGACCATGAAGAGGACGAAGTTAAGGCAGTAAAAATCAAGTATTTTGACACTGTACCTGTGGCGTCCAGTCTTTGTATTCTTAAATCTGGTTTCCTTTTCGTTGCATCCGAGTTCGGGAATCAGTGTGTTTCTCAATTTATCATCTCGAACAATTCTGACGTTGGTTTCAGTTATTTATACCAGTTCCAAAAATTGGGTGACGATGATAATGAACCTGAATTTAGCTCAACCTCATATCCAGCCAATGGAATGGCAAACCCTACCATGCCTTTACCTCATGCGCACTTCCGGCCACGACCCTTGGATAATCTCGCCCTCGCAGACGAGTTGGAATCTCTGGACCCGATAATAGACTCCAAGGTGATGAACCTATTACCAAACTCAGATACGCCGCAGATTTTCACCGCATGTGGACGTGGGGCACGGAGTACTTTCAGAACACTTCGCCACGGGCTTGATGTTGAAGAGTCTGTTAGCTCAGAGTTGCCTGGTATTCCCAATGCTGTCTGGACAACCAAGCGGCGCGAGGATGGTTAGTCTCCTTTCATAACTATTCATGAAGTTATCGATTGATGACAGCCCGCAGACGAGTTCGACAGTTACATTATTCTCTCGTTCGTCAACGGAACTCTTGTCCTTTCCATCGGAGAAACTATTGAAGAAGTGCAAGATACCGGTTTCCTGTCTTCAGCGCCCACTCTTGCTGTCCAGCAAATTGGTGCTGACGCCCTCCTGCAGGTGCACCCACAAGGCATTCGTCATGTCCTTGCGGATCATCGTGTAAATCAGTGGTCAGCACCTCAAGGAATGACTATCGTTACTGCTACGACAAACAAGCGTCAGGTGGTTGTTGCTCTGAGCTCTGCTGAGCTTGTTTACTTTGAGCTCGATCTCGATGGCCAACTGAACGAATATCAAGATAGGAAAGCTATGGGTTCAACTATTACAGCTCTAAGTATTTCTGAGGTGCCCGAGGGGCGCCAAAGAACACCCTATCTGGTGAGTGATATCATATGGAGTTCTAACCCCTTCCTCACACCTTACCAGGCTGTTGGATGCGAGGATCAGACTGTTCGAATTGTGTCGCTTGACCCAGAGAGTACATTAGAAACCATCAGTTTGCAGGCGTTGACAGCACCACCGTCAACCATTTGCATCGCTGACATGCTGGACGCGAGTATTAACAAGACTCAACCTACCACGTTTGTCAACATTGGTCTCCAGAATGGCGTTCTCCTCCGAACAGTCCTTGATCCCATCAACGGGCAACTAACTGATACTCGGACTCGGTAAGTAGTTTCGCTAACCAAGAATCATAATTAATAGTTGCAACCAGGTTCCTCGGAACCCAACCAGTCAAACTGGTTCGTGTACAAGTCCGGAAGAATCCAGCCATCCTAGCACTCTCGTCGAGGTCGTGGTTAAATTACACATATCAAAATCTTATGCATTTCACGCCCTTGATTTTCGACAACTTGGACTACGCGTGGAGTTTCTCTGCTGAGCTCAGTCCTGAGGGCCTCATTGGCATAACTGGGAGTGTCCTTCGGTGAGTGATCTTCTCCGTCATGTACTATCGAAGATGCGAATTGAGATACCGGATGAACCTCCGAGGAGGATATGCCGAATCATTTTGAATACCAATTGTTCCTACTGAGACCTACTTTCTCTGTTGTTTTCGAGTTGAGTCTGACTAGTGTTTTCCTTTCAGCATCTTCCAGATACCAAAGCTGGGCATGAAACTGAAGCAAGATTCAATTCCACTATCCTTCACTCCTCGCAAGTTCATATGTCATCCAAAAGAACGCTTCTTCTACCTTATTGAGGGCGATCACCGTGTTTTGGGCGAAGAGGCTGCCAATAAACGGTTGCAAGAGATGGTGAATTTCATTTGTTATGTTGCGATTATCGTGAACTAATCATTTCCCCAGAGGCAAGCAAAACAGCATATTGATAATGAAATGCTTGATCTGCCTCCCGAGCTCTTCGGACGACCGAAAGCGGCAGCAGGGAACTGGGCGTCCGCAATCCGCATCATCGACCCTGTTGAGGTAGGCCCGCCGTTGAACACATTGATGGGTATATATACTCACGTCTGGGTCTCATAGGGCAAGACAATTCAAACTATAACACTAGACAACAATGAGGCTGCTTTCAGCCTTGCTTTTGTACCATTCTCTACACGAAACAACGAGACACATCTCGTCGTAGGCACCGCGCAGGATACCATCCTGTCCCCACGGTCATGTACGAGTGGCTTCCTGCGAACGTATCGTTTCACCCAGGATGGCGTGGGGTTGGAGCTTCTTCATAAGGTGAATAATATATTCATATGGATGCATCATTCTGTTGACGAATTCATGCAGACAGAGACGGACGATGTCCCCCTTGCCGTCATGGCATTCCAAGGACGTTTGGTTGCTGGTGTTGGAAAGGCGCTCCGGATATATGAGATGGGCAAGAAGAAACTTCTGCGGAAAGCAGAGAACAAAGTATGCATCCATCTAAGTTAGATGTTTATTCTACTCACCTATATATTTCAGACATTTTCTACTGCCATCGTTAGCCTTAACACTCAAGGTTCTCGCATCATTGTTGGCGACATGCAAGAGTCCATACACTACGCAGTATACAAGGCTCCTGAGAACCGACTACTCACCTTCGCAGACGATACCCAACCAAGATGGATCGTGGCGGCAACGATGGTGGATTACAATACCGTAGCTGCAAGTGATCGCTTCGGCAACATCTTCGTCAACCGCCTTGATGCAAAAATTTCCGACCAGGTAGATGACGACCCTACAGGTGCCGGTATCCTGCATGAGAAGGGTATATTGATGGGTGCCCCTCACAAAACGAAAATGTTGTGTCATTTCCACACTGGCGATCTCATCACCTCAATTCACAGAGTGTCACTCGTTGCCGGTGGTCGTGAGGTACTACTCTACACTGGCATCCATGGCACCATTGGGATACTCGTACCCTTCGTATCAAAGGAAGACGTTGACTTCATCTCAACGCTGGAGCAGCACATGCGCACGGAGCAGGGTAGTCTCGTGGGCCGGGACCACCTGAGCTGGAGAGGCTACTATGTACCAGTGAAAGCTGTTGTTGATGGAGATTTGTGCGAAACCTATGCTCGGTTACCAGGCTCAAAGCAGAGTTCGATTGCGGGAGAACTCGACCGTACCGTAGGAGAAGTACTCAAAAAGCTGGAGCAGTTGCGTGTGACTGCTAGTGGTTTCTAGGTGTTGTTTGCAATCATCTTGTAGACTAATCATTGTATTATACTAGTTTACGCTTGAGCACTCTGGCTCTGTCTGTCTTGCGGAATGCTGATTATGTACTGTGTACAATATTGAATGTCATGTGAAATGATTGTGTCTAAAGTCTCACCCGTATCTTTCCTTCAGTCCCCCTCATCATCCCAAACCCAACATGTTGAACGTTACTGTACGGAGCGTCGTAAACACGTCTCGCGCACGGGCAATACAAGCAACGCGATCGTATGCCAAGAAGGCCTCCCCCGTGACCCTCAAGAACCACAAGGTGCTACTGACAGACTAATTGCTAATTCATGTCTGAAGTTCTGACATCTCATTTTCAACTTTTTTTTCCTGCCTAGTACACAGCCCACGCTACCGCTGCTGGACATGGTCGCAACGGTGAGGTCAAGTCAGTCGATGAGGATTTCTCCCTGCGTCTCGCAACACCCAAAGCCCTGGGTGGTAAGGGCGATGGACAGAACCCTGAGCAGCTGTTCGCCATGGGATACGCATGTACGTATACTCGTATCACGTCAATATAGCGTTCTGCACTGAATATATGCGCCATGTATTCAGCATGTTACCTCGGGGCCCTGCAGATGATGGCAGGCAAGATGGGAAAGAAGGATGCCGTGAAGAATGCTGTGATCCACACAAAGGTGCACCTCGGGGAGGCGGAGGAGCTGGGCGGGTTCGGGTTGGCCGTGGATATTAAGGTTGAGGGTGTGGAGGATGATGAACTCATCAAGGCTGGTCACGATGTACGTCTTGCCTACTCACGCGTGACCCCCGGTACACACGCGGAGGGAGATTTCTTGTAACCTGCTGACCATGATTCTTTCAGGCTTGCCCCTACAGTCGTGCACTTACGCACGGCGCAATTGTAAATGTTTCCAAAGCATAGGTCGCCCAGAAGTTTTCTTCGTACATTTCATGAGGGACTGCTCACATGTATTAGGGGGTGTTACTCCATGCTAAGCATGTACATGTTGGCGGCCTATTATTTAACAAGTCCGTATGATTACATATAAGTACACCAAGAATATTTGCATTGACGTGAATAAAAAGGTAAGCGCGCGTGCAACGCTTTTATTTACAGAGCACTCCTATACCACTTCTCATCCACACCATCAGCCATCGTCAAATATGGCATCAAGTCGCTCGTCAAAAAGTCGCTTGGCCATTGTTGTCTGATTTGATCCATGAGGTACTTCGAAGCAATCTTCAAGTGTTTGTCCTGGACGCTTGGAGCGATCTTCTTGATGCCGGGTACCTGCTCTGCAATGATGCGGTCGATGTACTGCGGAGTAATCTGCTCGCCAGTCTCAAGACGTGCATCATACTTCACCCACTGCCAGAGTTGCACACGCGCAATCTCAGCAGTAGCAGCATCCTCCATCAAGTAGTTGACAGGTATGCAGCCATTACCACCTATCCAAGCTCCACAGTAGGCAAGGGCCACAGAGACATTAGAGCGGATGCCCTCCTCGGTGATCTTTCCAGGAACATTGGCGCTCAACAAATCCGCGGCAGCGACTTTCACATCCTCACGTCGGATGTGATACTACAATTAATGAGTCAGCGATAGTGGACATGTACGAGATCACCGCCGGTGCGAACCTGGTTAGGACCCAACATATTTTCATCAAATACCTTGCGAGCAATTTGATTTATCAAGGGGTGTGCAATCCAAGTACCATCATGACCGGCTGTAACCTCACGGAGCTTATCTGCTCGGACCTTTTCCATTGCCACCTCGTTGGCCTTGGGGTCATCCTTGATGGGAATCTGTGCAGACATGCCACCCATAGCAGCAACCTTCCTCCTACAAACATAGCGTGAGCGCCTATCATAGATCACACGCAGAATGTGACATTTACCTGTGACAAGTTTGGATGAGAAGACGCACATACGCATCCATGAAAGGCACGGTCATAGTGACGTCCTTCCTGTCCGGCAACACGGCGCTTTTGTCCGCCCTGCGCTTCTTGATTGCACTAAATATGTAGTCCCATCTAAGAATACGCGCGTGAGTGAGCAACTGACCGTTCACAAGGAGGCACAACTGTGCGCGTGTGGATTCTACTCACCTTCCACAATTGAGTCCGGCCGAGTGGTTTCTGAGCTCGAATAGAATTTCTTCCATCTGAAATCCTGCGGGGAGTGTCTCGATCAGGACAGTCGCCCTGATCGTGTTGTGGGGTATCCCAATATAGGACTGGGAGAAGAGGAAGACGTCGTTCCACAGACGGGCCTCAAGGTAATGCTCCATCTTTGGAAGATAGAAGTAAGGGCCGGAACCACGCTTGATGAGCTCGTGGGCATTGTGATAGAAGTAAAGTCCAAAGTCGAAGAGGGAGCCCGAGACAGGGGCGTTGTCGACCGTGACACGGGTCTCGTCCAAGTGCCAACCCCTAGGTCTGAGACAAAATATGAACAACGGATGCAGAACCAGGAAAAGATCACAAACGTACCGAACAAGGAGCGCCGCTGGATTCTCAGACAGCTTGTATTTCTTCCCGCCGGACTCGAAGTCGATCTGGCGAATAATGGCGTCGCGTAAGTTAACTTGGCCGTTGATCATGTTCGCGAATGTAGGGGCGCTGGAGTCTGAAATTATCATATTAGCATGATTCTTAACAACGTAAATGGTCTGCAAACCTTCAAAGTCTGCCATGAAGGTTTTTGCACCACTGTTCAGAGCATTGATGACCATCTTACGGTCGGTGGGACCAGTAATCTCAACACGTCGGTCTTCAAGACCGGGTGCAGGCGGTGCGCAGTGCCACGAAGGCTCGGCACGGATGTGTGCTGTCTCAGGAGGAAAGTCAAGGGGCACTCCTGAGTCAAACCTGCGCTGTGCAACATCACGAGCGACCAGGAGGCTCTGTCTGGTAGACTCAAATGTCCTATGAAGGGCGGCGAGGAAGGCAAGGGCACCATCGGTGAGGATGGCAGCCTGGGCATTCTGAGCGACCTTTGTGTGAATCTGAACGCCTGCAACCATGGTTGAGAAAATGAGTAGAGTGTGGAATAAGATTAATGTGTGTTTTATGTACTGTTCTCGGGACTCCGACATACCGCTCGTCCTTCCAGTTTCCGAGCCGACGTCATTCCGGAACATGTTGCATGTGTTTATTTCTGCAGGCATGGACAAGTTGAACAACCAACACAATTACGTGACTAGAATGGAACAGACCCGTCCCGCGATGGCATAAAGCCTACAACAGATAATCTTAAACAATACTCAGAACGCAGGTACCGAATGGGGCTCCGTCAACTACATCCATATCACGAGCTCTTCTTACCAGCAGGGAAGTTGGTTTCCACCTCTGTCGGGACGGCAACGGGCTCCGAAGACGCTGCGGAACGGAAGTTGGAATAAGTTAATTCACGACAGATATAAGTAGACTGAACTCACCAATCATATTTTTCACTGTCCGTTCCCCGACTTTAATAACTCTGCGGCAGGCCATCTGCCATATCCCGACGCTCACAGAACCTGGGTCATTTTCATTGAGCTTTCGCGTGTTGATTGTGCTAATGGCTGTGTGAACGGTTACCTTTGGGCGCGAAAGGCAGGCCCATCCACCAGGCAAGTGGACCCAGCCAACCAGGTGGGAGGTAAAATACTGCGGCCTTTCTGTACCACCAGCCAACGAAGAAAGACAATCCCGTCGTAAAGACCCATAGCAGTGTGTTGAACTTCACTGAGAATGCAGTCTTGCTGGACGCAAGCTCTCCATCTGTGAAATGCGTCAGTTCGTCAGTGTGACTCCGTGTGCCCAGCAGACCACATACTGAGCTTCTCAAGCTCGGCTAGCCCTTTGTCAACGCTCCTCCTCAGCTTCGCCCACTTGGCAAAATGGTCTTGCGCGCTCGTTTGCAGTAGCTCTTTCTTCGTCGTGAGGAGCTCAGCTTTCAGCTGGCGTTGTCGGGCGTACGATACACTCATGAAGATCCTACTGTAGAGATCCCATGCCTAAAAGACAGAAAAACGTGTAAAAACGTTGCGTATGAAGTATGTAGAAGACCACCGACGAATTCAAGGAGGACAGATTTGCCGATCCATGAGATGAGCTCAGTGAGAAAGACGAGTGCGAAAATCGTGAAGATGAGGGACATAATAGAGATGCTGGTACCTTGCGTGTGGTGGTGCAGAGAGAGAGACGACGCCTACTGGAGATGCAACGTTAACGAGGAAACCTCGAAGTCTTCAGGTGCTCGGCAAGTTCAGAAACGTCAGCACTGCATCCAGCCGAATGACACGTTGGTAATGGTATGGTACTGAGACTAAGGGTAGACACGCGCACGGTGTTCGCACCGATTCATCGTGTCCACTCATCACGGTACGAGTCGAAGGTCATATACAGTTCAGTCGATCTCAAACGCACACTGAAAACCTAGTTCTAGATAACCATCTCGTCGGAATCAGGTAGTCACCAGAATTCCACATAAAACTAAGGCTGAGGACCATATGTTTGAGCTCTGTGTTGACCGTGAAGCTGAAATAATGAGCTCAGGAGTAAACAGCTGGAGAAACTCAAGAAAAAAGTGGTCGTAGTTGCATGTGGAGATGTTTGTATAGCCATAATATGCCATTAAGGGGTGATACATGCTGCATTGCATTGGGCTGGGTGCGTCTCGTTGTGTTCTCTCTGCATTCCCTCCCTCCCGCCTTCACAGCGCCAAAAACATGGAGAATAAAAAGAAGGCTGCTCAGATGTTGAGCTTCGTGCGCCTCCAGTGACGGCGTTTTGCGTTGTACTGGAAAAGTCCATTGGATCAGTAAACGTTCCCTGCTCCTAGGGTTTTCAGCGCTCACCTGGATCTTAGTGTCCGTCTTTAGCCGGAACCACTGAGGGATGGGCCTAAAAACTACGTATGAGTACTAGATTATAAGCAGACGTCCTACTGCCTACCTGTTCTGACGACCGGCCTTGGCGAGGATACGCTTCGTTCTGAAGGACTTTTGTGAAGGCTTCATGCAGATACGCCTGTCAGCACATACAGCAACATTCAACAAGCACCACACACCATTTTTGTCGATGTTGGGATCGTTCCTCGCTGTGATGAGATGTGGTGAAAAATAAGGTTATGAAGATGGATACACTATACAGTTGCTGACTCAGCGGCACGCACGGCACTAATCCCCACGTTTCCGGTATCCGAACGGCTCGGACTGACACGACTCGTGTCCGAGCCGTCACATCCTTGTTCACGTTCTGAATCATAACTCGACCATGCAGCTCCTCAAATTCTGGTTCTCCATGTTGACTTTGGTCGTATGTGCGCTCGCCGCCGAGCCTCCGAAGGAACTGGACATTGCAGTCACTTTCTTGCCTGATGACTGCCCCGTAACGGCCAAGACTGGAGACGCCATCAAGGTTCACTACGTGAGTTTTGGGTGATGGCCTTTCTGTGTTGCCTGGATTCACGTGGGTTATGAAATGCAGACTGGAAGCCTGTTCTCCGACGGTAGCAAGTTTGATTCAAGGTCAGTGTTAAATAGTTTTCTTCGTTTGTGATCGACTGAATTCACTTGTATAGTTTCGACCGAGGTCAGCCATTGCCTCTCAAACGTGAGGGATCCGATTCTTATCTCAGAGAGTCGTGCTGATTGTTTTTCTGTCCAGTCGGTGTGGGTCAGGTCATCAAAGGGTGGGACGACGGTCTCCAAGGCATGTGTCTCAACGAGAAGCGTACTTTGACGATCCCTTCAGACATGGCCTACGGTTGGTTTATTCCAGCAGTCTATGATGCATGTACTCATTGTCAACCATGGTATAGGTACGCGTGGTTTTGGGAAGGTTATTCCCGCAAACTCTGCCTTGGTCTTCGACGTGGAGCTCGTTGGCCTGGAGAAAGCTTCTCGCGACGAACTGTAGAAGAACCAATAGATACGTGATGACGAGTACTAGCATTCATTGTACCCAGCGCTATATACAAATATATCAGAAGATTTTGTATTGAATGAAGCCTTCACTTGGGCTGCACTTGCGGACCCGGCTTGAGCTTATCCTTGACAAGCTCACTGAATTCTTCCCTGAGAATAGCCTCCCGTCTCTGCCTCTCGTCTTTCTGCAACTTCAATATACCCCTCTTCTCCTCTGCGCTAATGACTTGGTTTTCCTTTCTCATACGCACTGCGTTCATGCGCTTGTGTCGACTTCCACTCATCACGTAGCCAACCGACTCGAACTGAGCGATTTCGTCCGAGGTTAGACCGATCTCACCACGTCGTGGAATACGTGAGTCCGTGTCGTCCTGCAAGAAGGCGGCCATGGCACTACCTTCACCACGAAGCAGAGCACTACCATAAGCACGTTCATCGAACTTCTTCGCAATGACCTTGTACAGCGGTTGAGGCCCAACATCCTCGTCAGAGTCTTCGTCTGCCGCCTGTTCACCATGTGATGGGATAGTGGTCGGTGGTTTCATAGAGCCAATGTTCTGACTGGCTGAAGATGAAGAGGCAAAGGGTGTAGCTGCGGGTTTCTCCACCCATTCTTCCTCCTCGGATGCACGAGTGGGCGATGGAGTACGACTGGGACTTGGGCTGCGAGGATAGCTCTTGCTCTTGCTTCGCCTGCGTCTCTCTCTGTCCTCCTCCTCGTCCTCACTATTGTAGCTTCGACGCCTGCTAGATGGTCTACCCTTCTTTTCCTTCTTCTCCTTCCGTTCAGACTTTTCCTTGTCTTTCCGCGCACGCTTCCGTTGCTTGCGCTCCCTCCGCTTACGCTCTTCATCGCTGTCAGCGGAGTCTGTGGGCGTTTCTGACCGATCACGCTTAGATTTTTTGCGCGATTTCGAGTCTCGGGAAGGTGAACTGATAATAAGTTAAGTATGCCAAAGCGTTACTCGATGAAATGAAAAACGCACAATATTCTTACTGGAGCCTTGGGCGAAGGAGGCCATACACTTAGCGTCGAAGCTTCTCTTTGTGCTCGACGACTGAATAACAGTCAGTGCGTTGTCTACTAATTTCGATACTTGCAAACGTACCCCTCTAGATACTCACTCCCGCCACCATACGACACACCAGCATGCGGTGGTCTATCCCTTCCTTGTCGGTTGGGGTACATACTCTCCTGATTTCGCCATGGGGCCTCAGCGGACGGAGGAGTTGCAGGACGCTTGTAGTCCGAGTACTCAGGACTTCCCCGACGCCGCTCTCTGCTTCGGTCTCTGTCTCTGTCCCGATCTCGTCTGTCGTCCCGTCCTCTGTCAGCACTGCGGTCGCGCTCCCTTTTGTCGTCGCCCCTCCTTCTATCCTCTCCTACGTCCCTACCCCTCTGCCTACTATCATCCTTTCTTCTGTCTCTGCTACGATCCTGTTCTCGGTGTCTGCCATTGTCTATTATTCGTTCACCGTGTCGTGGTGGGCTACGTGCTCGTGGAGAAGGGGAGCGTACACGTCGGCGGTTAGGGTATGTGTCCTTTGAATCTTGTGGGACCAAACCCATGCGTGAAGGATGCACAGTAGCCATGTTATGCGGGGAGAGTCAAGAAAGACGTTGTAAGCGCCAAACTCAAGAGAGAAGAAAGTGTGGGAATCAATGCACTTGGGGAGTTAGTCACGTGTGACGGGCAATTATTGAACAGCAACCCCCTTTCGTCGAATAACTCAACTTACTCTACTTCGGAATTGCCGCCTGGCATCGGCATTAACCTTGCTTGCTGCCAACGCCAGCCCTCCGGCATTTCAGCAAAGCAGCATCTATCAATTTATCTTTTGACGTCTTTACATGAAAAATTTCGCATACTACTACCAACGAGGATAGAGATCCAGTCCCTTTACTTCTTGCCTGTTAGATTCACTCAATCACGCAGCCCACCATTGCCTGATTTGAGATTCCGGTGCCGTCCTCTGAGAGCCATCTATAGGAACCCACTCTTCAAGCCCCTTTCTGTGGCACCTCTTCTCTCCCTAGCGCGACGCTGATATCAATTTCTGACTTAGTTTCG
>PVYE01005913.1:0-12683 GCA_002995055.1 Rhizopogon rudus
CGATAGAAGCAGTACTGGGCTGAGCATAGGCATACATTTTGTGTTGTTGAAAATGGCCAAAAACTTGGCCGACCCAAAATTGCGTGGGAAGATTCAAACGACACCGGTTTTAGAGGCAATTTGACCTTGCCGCCACTTATTTTGGCTCCAAAAAATCATCCGGAGCCAAAAAAAATTAACCGCGTTTGCTTGTCCGCAGCTGCAGTAGACATGAATTGCTTCCGCGGAAAGTGGGCTCTCGCTAATTACAAATTATAGATATGGAACCAGCAGGGCACGTAGAACGAGCACTGGGTAGGCACCTCGTACCGCACTGCTAAGTTTATGTGCTGACTTTTCCCCGAAGATACCGAATGTACCAACTTTACTTGGTGACTACATAAGTGCTTCGGAATTGCACCTATGAGAGCACGAACTCCCTCTTGGTATACGAGTACTATTAGTACCACCATCCACCTCCACTCAGACGCCGATCCCTTGGATCATGACCATAATCTTAAATGATCCTGGTTTGTGGCCGTTAATCGATGTGAATCGTTCCTACAGCTATTTTATAGGTTCGTGGAGCACACCGGATGTTGGTAGTGTCTGACTTCTATCTTTGATCCGGTATCGCAGTCGCAGCATCTACTATGGTTGTATATGATTGGGGTAAGCGACATAGTAGTCCTTCTCAAGCAAATCATTCAAGTTGATGCCTCTATCGTATTCTCTAGTATTAACAGTCGGGAAAGAGGTAAGTTGACGCAATAGTACCGGAGCAGTCATCTCACTGGGAATGGATCTACAGGTTGATCTGATCTGGGTGAGCACAGTCCCATACCGGAAGAAGACGATAGGACTAAGACGGTTGATTCGGGGCAGAGGCAACGCTGGTCCTTTATGACTCTTCTATATTTCAGTGTGCATAGCCTAGTATATACCTCACTGGGTAAGTTGTACTGACCTCAAATGTTCTAGGTGCGCTACACGGGAATAGCATTATACTCTGTGTAGGTCTGCAATGTTAAAGTTGACACTGCTAATATCTGACACAACGCAGCACCGGGATAATGGGTAAGTGTCTTTGCATACCGTGCATTCGTTTCTTCTGACCGGTTTCATGTAGGACATCTCCCAATGGTCCCACTGACAGACATGGTGAGTATGCTTGCCGTTCCCCGACAGACAGACTAACTGTACTCCTCCGTAGGGGTGAGTGAGATTCTCGATGAGCTTCTTGGTTCAATGATTAATGACTGAAACAGCTGTGAGTTCATTGGCACCATTGAGACTCTCTTCCGATGCTCATAATAGTTGTATTTCTAGGTACTATCGTCTCCCAAATAGTCGCATGGGCTAGTCTTGTCATACATGCTATGCTAGGGGGTGAGCTGCTCAGGTGCTGTGCCTAAATGATAGTACCTTGACATCATGTAGTCATCATGATTGCTCGGTTACATGCCATGTATCAGCAATCGAGAAGGATACTCATCTTTCTCATGGTAATCTTCCTGGCAGTCCAAATCGCATGCGGAGTGATCGTCGCCATAGTCAACAGCCGTTTTTCAGGGGGTGAGCTTTAATTAATTATGAAAGACTTCAGCTCGCTCATGGGGCAGCTATCAGAGGAGTTTATGCTGTCCGGTACCTACGATTGCAATGTCGTGGGATACAACTCAGTTCTAGCATCCGTGACTTGGATCCTCGGGACTGTATGGGAAGTCGTCGCACTGTGTCTTATGGCCTGGGTTGCTGTAAAACATTATCGTGAACTGCAACGAAGACCGACAGGATGGGAAATCGTCGGGGATTGTTTCACGGTGTTAATAAAATATCACATGTTTTACTTTGCAGGGTGAGCTCTTTTGAGTATGGTTATATTGTTCGCTGAAGCTCGTCGCGTACCAGATTTGCTACTGTTGATTGCATCTCCCTCTGGGTCGGACTGTCTCCAAAATTCTCGGTACGCACCTGTAACACATCTACAATTTACCATTATTTATTATTTCTATAGAGCTCACTAGTTTTGAGAGGTGTTCTTCCAATTACAGTGTTCGCACAGATGTTTGTCTTGGGACCACGCCTCATCCTTAGCGTTCGAGAGTACCATGCTGAGCGTTTGGGAAACTTTGACGTAGGAACCGGAATGAACACGATTGTTTTTCAGGAGCGCATACACATATCCATTGTTGGTGATGTGTAGACAAGCCCTCTCTAAGGTGCTCGTTTAACTTTGAAGGAAGAAAGGGAACTCAAAGAGTTTCGTCTATTTATTTTATCCGAGAGTTACAGCAGTGTATTTAAAATAGGGATTTTATGAGTTTAACTCTTTGGGAGCAGCTTGATGCGTTCAGAGTAGCACCCATGTGACGTAAGTGAGCACGTGAGGCTGGTTCATCATGTTGAATGCTGCGCTGAACACTGAAAAAGTAAGAAAAAGGTTGGAAGCACACTTGAGACTTAAGTTAGCAGGGAAGCCTCGAGGATACAGCAGTGTAGGAGTAGGATGGAGTTATAATACGACTTCCATTCGTTAGGCTCCAAGGACTAAGATTTATTGGGCAGAGGAAGTCTTTATTTGGACAATCACCTCGTGCCCACCTCGTGTATTCAGCGAGGCAGTCAACTCAGTTCAATTTTGCAAACGACCGACAACTCCCTCGAAGCCTGTTTATTATCTGACACGTCTTGACTGTCATATTTACTCTGATATATCAGGGATTCTATCATGAACGCTCTCCACGACAAGCTTTTCTCAAGGGCGACCGCTACCCCTCCCCCTCAGCCTCCTCCTCAGTCTCAGCCTCAGCCCCAGCCGACTTCCTCGTCTTCTTCTCCTTCTTCCCCTCCTACCCATCTCGATTCTCTTTTCCAGTCCATCGCTTCTCAGCAGAATACAACCGTTGCTCACGGGAATTCTGCTCCTCCAACTCCTGGCATGATTGCTGACGACGCTGCTTCCAATCACTCTATCCCAGTCTCAACTACTCCTGCTGATAGGCAAAGTGCTCTTCTTTCCTTGCTGTATCCAGCTGCCACCTCCGCCCCAACAACAAGACCCCTTCAACCTTCATCAGGTCCTGTCATACCCCACCAGGTCCAAACTCCCCCTGCCCCATCTGCAAGATCAGGTCAATCTCCTTCGAATAACAGCGAATCTCAAGGAAAGATTCTTCTAGAGCAGCTCATGGGGTGTGTACCTTTTTTCTATTTGCGATCCATTTTATCTCCTCTTCATTTTCGTGCACGGACCCTACCCTTCATCTCACTGTCTTTGATCGTTCGCATCTTCAGCATCTTGCTGTATTGCAACGTGGTATGGCTGCAGCCGCACCACACCCACGAGGCAGTCTCATCCACCTTTTCTACCCAACCTTTTCATTTCTCTTTTCATCTTTCTTTTTCCACAACCCATGATGACCTCTTGGGACTACCTTGATACATTCTTCGCTGACATGTTTGCTGACATGTATGACGACAGTACCGCTGCGCGGCCCAGTTTCTCCGACCCTGCTCCTGCACCCCTTTCGATGCCGCCTATGTCTTCCCCACAGTTCCAGTCATCCATGGGCCAACCCTCCATGGCGGACAACTTCCAGTCACCTATGGGAGACAAGTTCCAGTCTCCGATGGGAGATCAGTATCATGAAGTCCAATACATTGCACAAGAGCAGCCCAGGGAGATGCCTCAGCAGAGCCAACCTATCGCCCCGCCTCAGCTGCCGCAACAACAACAACACCAGCAGCAGCAACAACAACAACCACCCTCTCCCCGCAAGTCCTTGTTTGATTTCGTTTCCCCCTTCGATGCTCTGTCGAACACGACATCTGCCCCTAAGAAGAAGCCTGTTCCTCCAGGTCCCGCCAGTGCATCCAGCACTAATGAGGATTCGTGGACATCGGCTTCGCTCGTCTCTCTCAGTAACGACCCGAAGCGCAAGTCAGTAGAGAACCTTATGGACCAGTTGACCAGGTCCCAACCGTCCTACCCCGCACAGCCGCCATCCCCTACATATTACAGTACAACGGACGAGTATTCCCAGGTGGAGTCGACGCCTCAGTTACTCCAACCTCGCACTATGCCGCCACCTCTTCCCCCGAAACCTGGTCGTGCTCCGTCTCCGCCGAAACCTGAGCGTTCGTCTCCCCCAAAGCCAGTAGCCCAACAGCCGCGTCGGCCCGTCGAGTCGCCTCTTGGTCAGGCTATGTCGCCTTTGAGGCGCGAGAAGGACAGCTCCCCCGGTCCTCGCAACACTTGGAAGGGCGAAGGCAGAGCCAAGGGTGCTGCTGCCAAAGGAAAGGCTCAGACGAGTCCGAGGCAAGTGTGGCAACTTTCTCAAGCGTTCCTTCGACTTACGCTCGCGTCTCTAGTTCGCAACCTCAAACTATTGTATTTGATGTATCGCAGCCGCTGGACGATGTACAGGCTCCTAGAGACGCCGTGAAATCTACTGCGATTGCTCTGGTTAAGCAGGACGCTGTGTTCTTACCCGGTACGACTATTGGCGCTACTCATTGGATTGCGTATGCCATGACCAAGGGTCGCGTCCGTGTCATCTCGCGCTCAAGTGGCGATCGCACTCTTCTTCAGCTGCCAACCGTCTTTCCCATCACCACGTCCGTCATCGACATGGCTGTGTACGGTAACAGGCTGGCGGGCGTCACCTCTGATGGTGGCTTTGTCGTGTGGGAACTACCCGAGGTTATCACGGATGATGTGCCGTGAGTGTCCTATCGGTGCTAGCGACTTTCCTGGTCTAATGATTTGATTTGCAGTGGGCGACTGTTGTTGTGCATCATCCCCAGCGCTGATGCCGACCCTCTGCATTCTGTGAAATGGCACCCGAAGCAACCCGACACTCTGGCAGTAGCATCTGAGACAAAAATGTATTTACTTGATCTAGCGGAGGCTGCGCGTACTTTCAGAGGAGAGCCTTTGCCGCAAGGTGAATTGAATCGTATTTCCCAAGTATTTTCCGTGCCATCAGTTAGTCCATTTCACTTCATCCACTTTTGGTGTTTCCTCATCCTGTTTTGTAACAGCGCCTGGTCGCATTTGATTTCGATGTTCCTCATTTTGCACTGGCTACTATTTCCGAAGACTCCACTCTCACTCTGTGGAACGTCCATGACAAGCTGCCCTTCTGGACCCACCGTGTTCGCGGAGATGATGTCCCATCGTCTTTGACTTTCATTGACGATGGCATCGTCATCGGGAGAAAGAATGGCACAGTATTCCAGCTCCTCTCCGTTATCACCAAGAACGTCCTTTCCACCTTCAAGTTCGTCAATGGAAACAAGGAAGATCCCGACATGTTCGGTCATGTCAACTACGACTCCAGGATCCAGACGCTCTGGGTTGCCAACAACCGTCGCGACAGTCTCATCGCGCTGCGCATCGGTTTCGACGTCTCTGCCTCCCCATCTACTGGCGAACTCGTTCGCGGCGGGTTCTTTGAGCAAGTCGTCGAATTCTCCGGCCCGAAGCCGACCATCCACTTCGTCATTCTCTCGGCCGATGCAGACCCGACTGGAGACGAAGCGCACGCGGCGTGTGTTGCTGCCAAGCTTCCTCCCGGGGATCTTGCTCTTGTAGCGTTCAGCGTGCATTCGACGGGCGTGGACCAGGTGCTGATCCGTAAGGAGTGGTACGATACGGCTGTCGTCAATGCTCCTGCCAAGTTCCCGCCGTATATGCCTGTGGAGGCGAAAGTTAACACGCGTCAGATGAGTCAGGCTCCCGTGCCTGTCAGCGGACCTGCCCCTGTTGCACAACAGCAACAACAACAGCAGCAGCAGCAGCAGGCTGGTCCCATGATGCAGGCTGGTCCTGGTAGACAGAGGACGCCGCCGTCTGAAGAGCTCGAGGGTGATATCGCACGTGACGAGGTTCGTGCACACGATGTGAAGGGGAAGGGTGTGAGGGGTAAGAATGTGGCGTTTAGGGACCGGGATCGGGAGCAGGCCAAGACGATGGATGTGGAGAAGGGTTTCAAGGGCGGCGATGCGGGCGCTATGAGCGACTCGGGCATTGCCCAGGTTGTTTCCAAGGAGATCAAGAAGAGCGAGGAGAGCTTGCACACGCGCATTGGGCGATTGATTGGGAAGGAGATGGATAAGCAACGTAAGTGGCTGTTTTTTTTTGTTGGGTTATGCTGTGCTGGGCGTTAGATACTGATGGGCCTTTTATGTCTTTTTTCACAGACCAACGCCTTGAAGAAGCGCGTGCTCATGAGCAGGCTGAAGACTTTAATCGTCAGGAGAAGATTCTCAAGCTGATCTCGACTGAGCTCACGAGGAATACTACACGAGTGGTGGAGATGGCTGTCAAGGCTGAAGTGCAGACCTCTGTGTTACCGGCGCTTGAGCATATCACGAGGACTGAAGTCCGAGCTGCTCTCAATGAGCATGTTGGTCGGGGCCTGACTGAATTCATTCAGAACGTATGTTGCAGCTTGCGTTCGTTGAAGTGGGGTTTTTGCTAACGCGCTACGTGCAGAGTCTTCCTACCGAGATTGAGAAGCTCCTCCTTCGCCCAGATATATCGAACCACTTTGCGAGCATCCTATCGACGAATTTGAACCCTCTTATCGAGCGCTACATCAAGGACTCTGTCACCAAGAACATCATCCCGACGTACTCTCAGCAGACTTCGGCTATGCACCAAGATATCCTGAGGGAAATGCGGGCGGAGATTCTGAATGTGAAGAAGGATTCTATGTCGTGGCAGACGGAAGCTGCGCGGAGCCAGGAGGTGCGTGATCTTGTCATGCAACTTTGAACCCATTTCTGACGACCGACGTTTGCAGTCCTTGATCAGGGACCTTGAGCACTCCGTCAGGATGTTGTCTGACCAAGTCAAATTCCTGTCATTAAACTCCGCTGCCAGTCACCGTATAGCAAGTAGCAGTTCCCCTGCGCCCAGCATCTCGAATATGGGCTCCATGAACCAGGGCATGCATCGTGCACAGAATCTTCCTCCTGCGACAACGCAGGCGCCGGTGTATAGCAGTCAACCTCTTGGGTCGTTCACGCAGCCACCTCAGCCGTCGCAGATGCACTCCACGTGGTACCCTTCTACTATTGCTGCTCCTCAGGCGTCCCACCCGATCGCGCCGCCCCAGCCGCCGCCGCCACCACCCGCGTCTCAGCGCACTCCTCCTGCTCAGCATGATGCTTGGGATGATACTTATATGGCTGTTCTGGGCACGCAAGATCCGAAGCAGCTTCGGGAGCTGCTGGCTCGTTCCAGCCCTGAGGTCGTGATGCCTCTGGATAGGAAGGGCCCATTGTCTATGGCTGTTATCTTGTCGATTTTGCACCGAGTACGTCGTTGAACGAGCTTGATTGGACTTGGCTGATTGATCGTGTTTGTTTGTAGCTTTCTGGTATAGTCGCAGAGACGCCTCCTGTTGACGAAGCGTTCAAGTCGACTTTGTGGTGGATGCAACGCACTGCCACCGTTCTCAATATTAATGTACGTACCCTTTTTTTCTGGGGTCTTGCTTGACTGACTGACTGTTACTTGAAGGAACCTCTTATTGCACCTTACATCGCGCGGGTCCTCCCCAATGTCAAGACGACGCTTAATTCTACTAAACAGCGGCTGGCGATCCTCCCAGGTGGACCCCAAACGATGGATGCCTCACGCACTATCTCTGACATTCAAGAAATTCTCAATCGCAAAACGGTGCCCCCTCAATAAGGTAGTCTCTGAGAGAACTGCCTTTTATTCGAAAAAAAAAACATATGAAAAAACATACTACCTGCCTGCCGTTCCTTACTTCCATTTTTTTTTCAGATGTTGATGTTGATGTTGGTGTTGTCGATCGATGAATTTTACGAATGTGAATGCTTTTTAGGCTCATGAATTTTTTACGGTCGTTTGTTTTGCTTGCTTGATTTTTGTTTCTACTTGATGCTCTTGATGATGCATAGTACACTTCAATTTTCTCAGTAGTGCATTGATACGTTACGATATACATATCTTGAATCTCAGGAATATTCTTTCCTTGCTGTCAGCTGCCAGTGGGGCGAGGGAAATACCATGCATTATCAGTGCGTTGATACGTTACGATATACTCGAATCTCAAGAATTTTTTCCTTGCTGTCAGCTGCCAGTTGGGTCGAGGGAATGTCGTGCATTATCGGCGGCCATGACTCAAACTATAGATAAAACTACTAACTCGGATCTCGGGCCCCTAAGCACTAGGCTCTCCGAGTCTGCTGTTCATTTACGTGGATTGTACGTATCGTTCTGCAACTGCCTCGTCTTTTCATTCTTGTACTGGGGTTGCACTTGCATCTCTGTCTGAATCTCAGCGATGGTATCAGAGACTACCAAGATATACCTGATTGCCTTTCATACCTCCCTCGCCGGGATGTTGTGGGGACTAGACACCGGTACGTGTTCATTCTTAGACGGAGGCGAACATCCATGCCAAATCCTCGTTTCCAAGGTTCAATTGGTCCTGTTACTCAGATGAACCAGTTCACCACCTCTATTGGACATCTCTCGTCGAGTGTCCTCGGGATTTATGTCGCATGTATTCTTCTATCTGCCTCCTTGTCTTCTCTATGCAGCGGTTATGTAGCCGACTTGCTATCCCGCAAATACGGCATACTGACTGGAGGCGTCGTAGCCCTCCTAGGAACCGTCATCTCTGCCTCCGCGACGACTTTCCCTGCTCTCGTGTGTGCACGACTCATCACCGGTATCGGACAAGGGCAGAGTATCTCTGTCGTGACGATTTATCTCTGCGAGATTTCTCCGCATGAAATCAGGGGAACGGTTGCGACGATGCTGCAGTTGCTCATCGTCATCGGGATCGCCATGGGATACTTTATCTCGTACGGGTCGTCACAAATCGATAGTAGCTTGGCTTGGAGGACCCCCTTTATCTTCCAAGCGAGCATGGCTGCGATTCTCATCTCTGGAATGGCTTTTATGCCATATTCTCCACGCTGGCTCGTCCAGAGGGGAAGGATAGATGAGGCTCGTGCGGTTCTCCAGAGGCTTCGTGGTAATAGCGAGCTTGTGGAAGAGGAGCTGCGTCTCATTCAAGGCAGTCTCGAAGAACAGAGCGGGGAACAAGCTTCTTACCGTGAAATATTCCAAAAGCGGTATATCAGGCGGAGTGCCCTTGGTATATTCCTGATGGCCTTTCAGATGTTATGTGGGGTACGTGCAGTTGCTGGTACCGACGATCAGTCTTACCTGTCCCCAGATCGATGCGGTCCTCTATTACGCCCCGATCCTATTCACCCAGGCTGGCTTTACATCAAAAAGCGCATCTTTCCTTGCATCAGGTATTTCTGGAATTGTCAGCTTGATAGTTACGATATGTGCGCAAATATGGGTCGATAAATGGGGGCGAAGATTCCCCTTGGTTGGTGGCGGCCTCGCTATTTCTGCCTGCTTCATGGCCATCGGTGCACTGTATGCGAGCCATGGGGGAAAAGCAAATGGCGAAATATACCTAAGCGGCAAAGCACCGCAATGGGCTGTCATCATACTGATCTACATGTTTGTGGTGTGTATATCGCATGTCGCTCACCCGAAATATACTGAATGAGCCGGCTGCCAGGCAAACTTCTCGTGGTCTTGGGGTGTGGTGAGCGCTTTGATTCAAGGGTCACAGCCGCGTTACTTACTCATGTAGGTGATTAAAATATACGCCTGCGAGATCATGCCCACACGTCTTCGCGCAAAAGCATGTGCTGTCCAGCAGGTTTGTTACCCAATTCCTCAGTCGTCCTCATCTGACGGCGTCTATTAGCTCAGCAATTGGCTGGTGAATTTTACCGTAGCACTTACTGCGCCGCTCTTTCTACGAGCTTCCCCAAGCGGTCCATATTTCTTCTTTGGCTCAGCGACGTTGTTCACGACGATCGTCTGCCATTTCCTGATGCCAGAGACGAAAGGGAAGAGCTTGGAAGAAATTGAGCATTTGTTTGAGATGACACCTCGGGAAAAAAGTAGTTCAATAACTGCGTGATTACCCTTGATGACAGCTCTCGATGAGGAGACCTTGTTGTCACAAGGCGTCGCTCCTGCTGAGTTCTATGAATTAGCTATTGCAGTATTATAATTTCGCGCGACCCTCCGAGGACTCCTGACTGACAGGGGTGATGGCACTAGCCTTACCCATTAGTCGGTGTGCAATTTCTTAATGAGTAGGCGCGGCCGACCATCAGCCGCATGTAAAATTTGAAGCCACTAAGAACATTGATTCGGATGACTTTGTATTTCTGATTGGCAGCTCCTAATAATAGGAATGTTGCAACATGATTAGTTAGCATGATGCCAAAGTTATTGTGAACATAGTAAGTATGGAGAAGTCCTATCATGACTCTACTGACCGACATATCGTAATAGCAAAGCTGGTACTGGTTCCCAACGACCATCCTACGTGATCATCGCCTTAAACACCTTGCTCGTGCTTTGCGGATGGGGACCTGGAGGCTGAAATGAGATACATTCAACATAAGTGTTGCTAGCTTACGGTTTGCCCACAAACATGACAACGTCGAGCGCCAGGATTCCATTAATAAAAAGTGTGATCAGACCCAAGGACGCCATGACCATGACAAGAATATTTCCGGTACTGATGCAGGCGATAAAGACGGCTGCACCAAAGGAAGCCTCATAAGTCATCGACCAGAGTATGTCTTATGTCTCACCTACATAGAAACAAACAAAAGGTAGCGAGTGCTAGACAGACTGAAGGCCATGCCAACCACACCAGCAGGCAGACAACTTGCCGTCGTGACAGATCCTGCACTATATAAAAACATGCGCTACTTAAGACAAACAAACTCACCTTGAGTGTTCCCATGTCCTTGTGAGTGACGGTAGTTTCATAGATGACCAGGACGGCAGCTCCAGTTATCACACTAAGTAGTGCCCCGACAAATGCAGTCAATGCGAGGATGTATGAGGCTGGATTGTCATAATCCATCAAGAGAGTAAAAGGAGGTTTTGATGACAGGAGCACAGCTGTAGTTGTGAGTACGAGCCCGGCCTAAAGCACAACTGTTGAACGTCATAAACACCAGGTGATATCAAGCTTACAGTGAGATTCGAGTAATGGAAACGGTTGACCATCACTTTGGTATGCTCCTTCCAATCTACACGTGTTGTGTCTTTCCAATGATTGAGATTCGTCCGGGAGGCCGCGATAATGCACAAGAACTTGAATGCTGGTCCCCAAACAACATGGTCGGGAATTTCGAAGCCTGCTCTTGGACGTTTTTCGCAAGGAGACGCTGTGCCCCCAGAGTAGGCCGTAGACATATTCAGCATGAGATGATTGGGAAAGGTTGGAATTTTTTGGCAAGTACTCCGAGACGAGACGCTGAGATCTTAGGTGGGACCTAGACGTATCCTGCAGGGAACGACGACCTCTCGAAGTTGGGCCCGACTGTATTTCGACTGAAGCTGGTAAGGACAGCAAGGCTTATAATGGTGCACGATGTAAGAAACCACTGCGCAAGTAGAAATTACGTCGATGTTTGGAAGAATGCATTGGGTTATCGATCGGTAACTTGCAAGATCGGCGATGAACATCATAATGGTGCTGAGTGCGGGCGCGTCGCACGGCAACACTCATACTCCTGTTCATAATATGCCCAACTTGCGAGTCACATTCAGCATGCAGAGTTTTCATCAGCCTCTGTACCAATTTCCGAGGTTGCACCGCTTAGGAACATTATATATGATACTTAAATTGACTTACACAACGTGCCACGCACCAACTTGAGGCGCTCAGCTCAACCAGTGCTTCCCACTGCTGCTTCTCGACTCCACTTCCTTGCGTCGCGTGTGCGATTGATTGCTGTACGGCCCCTCATTTCCCGTGTTCTTGCCCAGACACCAGTGTACCTGGATAAGTCCATTTGTTACTGTCGCACTTACTGCAACCGCTCCTTCTATTATAGGCCTCCACAAGCGGTCCAGACTTCTTCTTTGGCTCAGCGACGCTGTTCACCACAGTCATCTGCCATCTTCTGATAACCAGAGACAAAAGGGAAGGCTTGGGTAAAGTTAAGAAACTGTTGAGATGACACCTCCAGCTTGAGCAATAAGTGGTCAGCGACCGAGTAACCATCCTTGGTAATAGCACCAATCTTATGTTGCATCAGAGGGCCTGGGTGTTCCTACCAAGTTCTGTGGCCAGGATGCGTTTCAGCTGCCGAGGGCTAGTGTTGTAACTTTGCGTCCATTCGCATGATGACCGTCGGGCGCTGCTAAATGAACCGATACCCTACATGGATAGAGTAGTCCTCAGCTCAGCGGTGTACACAATCGCCAATTACTTACTTATTGGCTGATCCAGCGTTGATCCAACGGAACCAAAATCGAATGCCACGGAGAACTCAGAACCCAGAACACCGCCGCAGCGACGGCAGCGCACCAACACAGCGCCAGGGGCTTATGTAAAAAAAACTGTATCGCATGATATCAATGAGGAGTTCTGAATTCAACCTAGCAAGGTCATCGCCGATGACGGCGCACGCCGCACAGTGACAGAAGCACAATGTCAAGCAGTTGATTTATAGGCAGAAGTTGATTTATATTAGGTTGTGCCATTAGGTCCTAACCGGAGTTCAAAACCTAACCTAACCTAATGCGGGCCGGACTGGGCCGCTCGCAATATTTCCAGGACTCCATCTTCAAGTTGTCACGGCGGCGACGGCGC
>PVYE01005926.1:5505-16005 GCA_002995055.1 Rhizopogon rudus
TTTTCAATTTTTGCATCAACAATGGTTCCATTGACGTATGTCAACACCAGCGGCGTTCTCGGGGTTGCCGGAACAGCGTGTCTCTGGAGACGCGAACCTCGCAGTTAGTCCACCCTACTTTAACTTACTGACAATGTCCGCTCTTAGGCGCCGCGAGGTGTTCTCAAACAGGAGAATATATCTTCTCTTGGCTCTTCATCATTAGAGCGCACAAAATCCCACTTGTAGGAGTCCAGGATGCAGCGACAGATCCTTATAGATATATGTATGTGGCGTGTTTGTTAAACCTTTCCAATACTTGTAGGATCAACAAACGTTATATAATGATGCCTACACGACGCCGGACACTCGTTGGCTACCCGAAGGGCTTTTGATATGGTGTGAGGCTGTATTCATGTTCGTCTCCATCTCTTGAGTTGAGTTGATCGGTTCTCGTTCTTCCATTCGCATCTCATCATTGTCGTGGTATGATGATTGCTGCATGAAATTCATTCCCTTGTCAACTACCGAAAAGTGGATCAGGAAACACCAGGTACATCTCGATCGTAGAACCTGTCACGAACGGAGATTTACACCTGTACAGCCTGATCGTTAATGCATATTCATAGCATTTGCTCTATAATTAAATAGTAGTCATTTGGGCGTTCGTCAGATCACGATTGAGTGTTCGAGATATTCAAACGAAGGTTTGACCACCTCGCAAGAACACAGCATGTCCGTGTCACGTATCATCGAACGACTTCGAATCATCAGATGGCGCTCTGCGATTTGACGAGATGCAAGTGTCTATCTATGTACACTGGTAAAGCACCCTTATCATGGGAGTAAAGTAAAGATAGCGTCCATAGAGTACCGTAAACGATCATCAATATCCACATTCATGCAAGAGTCCTTTCTAAATTCCTCAATAACCGTCGGACGTTGGTGGGTAGGCCCTTCGTGCACCGCCATACCCCCCTTGACTGTAACCCCCTTGGGCACCGTACCCTGCCTTCCCACCATAATACTGCGTTCCACTAACACCGCCCACAAGACTTGCAGCGCCAGCATGGAAGCTTGATGCGTCTTCCTCATAGTCGCCGCCAGGAGCTGTAGCAGAAGCCATGAGAAGCGGATCTTTGACTTCCCAAACAGCAGCCTTGGATCCGACCGAGAACTCGAGGTCTTCACGCTGTGTGCAAATGATACATATAGTGCTATAACGGGTAAATCAAGGGATAAACGTACCGTGATACTGTCCCAGTATTTGTATACCATCATCACACTCAGAAGAACGCACAGGGTGAAGAAGAACAGGCCATCCAAGTAATGCTTGATGGCATTACATATGGTGACGCTGAAGGCAAACAGAAGGACCTGAGCAATCGCGTAGAACGCGATTCCAAATATGATGTCACCAAGGGGCCAGCGGTCATCAAGCGTCCGGAATACGAGAATGAGTTGCGAGATGGTATATGTGGCAACGCAAAAGATGGGCCAGATAAGGTAAACGACGAAGAGCGCGGTAGTTTTCGTCGGAGAGAATGACACGAAGGATTTGAAGGTCGCAATAGAGATGAAGAAGGATCCTCCAAAGATGACGAAACAGGATATCCGAAGGAGCCAAAGAGAAAGAGGTGTTCCGTCTTCGGCGAATTGGAATCCAACGAACCCGTTGACGAGAAGACAGCAGTATGCAGCTGCTACTAGACCTGTATAAACCGCAGCAAACCACTACACATATTTGGGATAAGATCATGACTTGATATTACACGACAACTCACAGGGTAGCTGACATTGGCAGTCGGTATTATTCCCGAGTCTAGGAACATTGCGAGAAGTTCAATGACCATGTACATCCAAAAGAACATCACGATCTCCTTTCGTCCCACTGCGGTATACTTTGAGCGAATATGATAAATCATGATTGCGGTCATAATGATTGCAACGATATGGACAAAACATGTCGCTGGTAGACAGATTCCAGTCAGCCTCAATGAGTTCGTCACATGCATGGTCTTGGAATACATACAAGGTTGGAAAATGAGGGTCGAACCGATTTGGACGTTGCGCGAGTAGCATGTTGGTTCCACACCTTCTCCAGAACTACCCAACAATGGACAGATGACCAGGGCTGCAGTGCTGCAGACTCCATCGAAGGAGCCAAACTTGATGGTCATGACTCTAAGGAAAAACGAATGCTTAGAATGTTGTGCAAGCTACGGTGATGGGTAATATTTTAGCTGGTGGCTGTAGGGAGGTCTTGGTAACTGTGAAACGTGCGTCGTCGTGATCAAGAGATAAGGGAGCGACGTATTCGTCCGAACGAAGTGAATTATGGGACAAGGCTTCAAATTGGAGAGCAACGCTCCCTGGCGAGTTGGGTCTGGCTGACGATGTTTTGTGTGAAATGGGAGCGGGCTCGTCGCCCTTGTGAATGCAGTAGTTCTGGGCATAACTTACAATCCCACGCCACTCCTCAACCAGTTACCCTCCGAGTCATTGCAACAAATTGCAACTTAATCTCCTGGACCCATACTAGTAACTGTCGAATTCAATGGAGACTACCAGCAAGGCAGCTTATAAGATGTGTTCCCTACTCACTGCTTACTCTTGAAATGAAGTCAACGACACGTCACCCGATATCTGATCCTACCTTTTCCTCGGTGACTTGGTTCCGCAAGCATTGACGCAAGCAGCACGGACAATTATTTTGCACTTGTAACATTGTATCCTGGTTCTATCGCGAAGCAATCCTCATTAGGTGCGTTTATATATGCACTGCCAAAAATCAGGAAACGCCAATGCCGCCCATGACGGGATGTCCGATGTCACAGCACTCCATGCTAGTATAGCTGTTGGTTCGGTTGCTGGATTGCCCTGTACCCATCAATATACCTACAGAAGATCCGTGTTTTACGAAACGTGTAGTCTTCGTCTGAGTTGGAACGATGCGCATTGCGCATTGATTACAGCTAATATTATTCCACTAGGTCCCTCGCGCAGATAACGGATCATGTGTGTCTTACGATTTCGCCTCACTATGAACAGGATGTAGGTGCACTGCGCAGGCGATTACTCTAGTCGAACCCTTCTGACTTCCTTAGATAACACGTGCAGTCGGTGCCACCGTGCCACCGCAATGACTGCATTCACACTAACACTTGTATAGTATTACTTGGTTGCAAGCACCATTGGAAGCGGAGATACTTGTTGCGAACAAAACCGAACGTTGACAGCATCGCTCATGCTGATCTAGGCAGCACTCCAGCCAGGAATGCAGTACATATAGCTTCCCTTGGCTATTCATTTTGGAGTAGACAGAAATATCTCCTTTGGGAGTAAGCCGTTGGTATTTGTGAGGGCTCTGGCTAACGCGGTTGAGTTGTGATTGCCACGGGGTAATGCGGCCTTGTTTCATCATGTTCCCACTTCCAAGGTCTTTCCACTTGGAAGTCTCTTCAAGGCACACGGTCTCTTACCGGGTGGCATATTCTAATCAGCACACACACAAGCTGAAAATTTGGCCACTGGCCACACCACGTTGGCGCAGAACCTTACTAAGTTACTTCGCGGCCCTGCATTTTTACCAGCCTTTGTTTACTTCAGTACCGCATTCTTAGAAGGCCTTTTCAATACAAAGTTACTTAGTTTGTCGTCTGGCCTTCTGCTAAGATATTCCATTGCCCAGCTGCTGCCAGGACCGTGTTCGTTACCGCCAGATCCCACAGCCGAAGATCACATTGCATCAAATATGCATATACATATAATGACGCCAGCCTCACGTACAAGCGAGTTTGGAAAGCCCGTTTCTGATTCCGATTGCTGAGCCATTCCAGTGGGCCGCTGGGGACAGTAGATACAAAAGACTTCCTCCTATGGATCTGGCAGCATGAAACCTTGCCATCCCTCACAATGACCGATTCAAACTGATTTCATGATTTCAAAAACGGGTTCACCCTCATTTCGCGGGCGGAATTGGACAGGATGTCATTTTAGCGACAGCAGGTACTAGCGAGTGCCTCGGTGATTATGCATTTATGCGTGACCAACTAGAGTCTGCGACCAAGCGCAGGATCCTTTTCGTCTCACCTTGCGGAAAGTAGCGGTAAGCTATCCGGCCGAGGATGGAACGTGGCAGGAATATCCTTGATTTGCGTTCCGGCGTAGTACTCTAGGTTTGACCGCTCTTAGATCTCGCGTGTACTTCGTTGTGGGGGTGCAGCGGCTGGCCGTTTGCCAAATCCGTGAGAGTGTACACCGGGAAACCGCCTATAAGTAGATTGCCGTTTATTCAGGACGTCTGAGTCGAGTAAGTAATGCATACAGCAAAAACCGCTGAAAGTCCATGATGCGAGATTATGGATACAAATCTCCCCAGTAGGCCGCTTTCTCCGCTTCGGGCGCATGGAAATCGGTTGTGGACTTGTGCCAAATAATCAGGGAATCAGTGCGATGCACTTGGACGACTTCTGGTCTCGCGCTCTGTGATGCGATACAATGCCTTACCAGATCAAGTTATTTCAATATAACCGTGACCTGGCTGAAGATGGAGAGAAGCGCAGTATTGGCGTTTGATGACTGCTCCAGTATCTAGCCCTGCCGCCTGCCACAATCAATCAAGCGAAAGCTTATGGCCAACGCCGCAAATGTAAAGCAAACCTTCTATGGCGTTGTTTGTACCCACACGTACCTTAGCCACAAGGTCTCAATCAAGTAAGCAGAAAAGCCCGTGCACTGGTCCCGTGGCACACCCCCATTGTGGTTGCCCACGGGATAGTAGTGGAATGATGTGGAGCGTTCGGAAACACATTCCTGGCAGAAGCTGATCGTCTCTTGTTCTTCCATAGCTTTCCATACCCCCCTGTCTCGGCTTTATCGACAACTGTAAATGCGGTGATGACATATTCGATGAAATGATTGTGCGCGCTGCGACCATCTTACTCCATCTTATCTGTTTGTGTTCAGATCACCTACTATGTAGTGGACTCCGACCTGACGGTCACCTGTGCCGTCAGGCACACGGAGATGTAAGTATTGTGATTTTACGCCTTGTAAAACTGTCACACTGTGGACACGCACGAAGAATGATTCGTATTCGTATCGTTACTCGGGAAACATCCTTACGCCAGCATCATGTCCGGGTGGAATGCACGCTGTAAACAGTAGTGCTATCTTGGTTGCTATAAGCAGTCGGATGTTTTCTTTGCGGCATGGCATAATTCATAACCTACTATTAGGGCGGCGGTCCTTGGTAAGTACTCATCTTGTCACACTCATGTGATAAGCTGATTTTCATCTTCCTTAGAATAAACTGAGACTAAAGGACTCTAAAGTTGAAACACCGCGGGGCGCGCCTATCTGACATGTTGACAGAACGCACCACCCTGCGTTGCTGCTAAGTCTACGCCACGTTACCGTAAGTTGGCTTTGTCACACTTGCCATGGATCCTGATATGATGATAGAACTGTCGGAGGTACAGGATGCGAGTAACTTAGCACCCCATTTCATGACATACTCATATGTCCCGGTAATCCGTTTGGCCTTTTTCGTTGTGGCTTTTCGCCTGTGATATTCCGCAGTTACTAGTATCGGATGGTGGTAGTGCTGTCCGGCACAGCACATCCGACTGAATCACGGGAGAAGGGTCAGTAAATTAATAGAATTTCGGGCTGTCTTGCCATCACCAGGTCCAAAAAGAGTTGTCGCCATTTAAGGTACATGTACATATAATCACTTGCCGAAGTCGCATGCCATGGCCTTTTGCATAGTTTCTCATTAGAAATCTCACGTCAACTTGAGCACCGCGGGTTAGGAACCTGATGAGTTTGAGTATGGTTTACAATTGCAGTGTAGGCATCGATATCCTGACTACGTCGAAACCAAGGTTTTTGAGTTGATTCCCAGTGGTAAGAAAAAATTCAGATAATTATACTCCGTTTGCCAAATGGCATTGGCAAGCACTAGCGCGAACAAGGTATGATGGGAAGAACTTGCCCTGCGATGGCACGCGGGCCATACATAGAGTTCCGACAGCCCTGAAATTGTGTTACTAGACTGACCATACTGATAGACCAGAGTCTCGATGAGTCTCGGCGGTTGGAAAACAAAGAACCTCGCAAAGATTTCCCTGCATTTTTATCTGCCATAATTATTTACTAACTAATTACAAAGTAATGTCAAGAAAAACTCCGGATTCAAAATGAAGAGTGGAACAGGGGGAAATTGCCGAATGCCAATGCTAGTGTCAAGTCACGTGGGGCCGAGAAGGTCAACCGAAACATCTGACTGAGTGTCATTGTGCGAGATCAGGGGGAGTTCAGCATTCGAGTAACAAAGGAGTGGTTGACCGCGGTGAGTAGTATGCTTGAATGAGTTCTTGGAAGGTAACAAAAGCGGCATCGAAGTGGTGAAGTGAGGGGATTATTCTGGAGTCATGTGACTATGATTACTAGAATAGGAAATAGGCTAGTGGTAAGGCTATGGGGAATCCCTGGGGATTCCCCTTATGCCGTTGATGCCGATGAAAAAGTTAAGCAGATTGATTTTTTAAGGTTAAATCTGTGAAAATCAGACAAATGTGACGGGGCAAGTCAATCTTAGCAAAAAAAACGTCTAAGATCTAACTCGCGCTCCGTTAGTTTACTAAAGGGTACGAAGCGGGCTCGGAGGCGCTGCAATTGTGATTCTTTCTATTCTACTACTGAACCAACCCTTAGCATCCCGTGCTAACAGACACGGGTATCCCCCCTGTTTTTGTCTCTAAGCGGATTATCTCAACAATGTCTCCGCAAATTTTAACACCTCCATACGACATTTCCTTTTTATATATCTGTCATCCCGACACTTGTCCTCCCGAATTCAAGTCCCCTCCTCCGTCATGGCCCTTTATACTCCTCCATCTCTGCCACTTACTCCTTGCAAAATGGGCACAACACGTCCTTCATTGCCCACTGAGCTCCTGGCAACTTGGTCAGCCTGGCGTCCTTTGAGACACTCTGGCCTCCTTACTCCTCCAATGTCTACTGCTCTTCCAAGGCTAGCTCCTCCATCACACTCTCAGGTCACCTCCTTGCCTCCAATAGCTCACTTTGATCGTCAGGTGTCTTACATGCAACCAAGTATGTACTTTCTTTTCTCCTAGCCCCGAGTGGCTGCTCATCTATACAAAGTAACCCCACCGCGCACTCAAGACGCGTCAACTTTCTCGCGACACGTCCCCCAGCCTCAGCTCGTTCACGCGTCACCTGAACAGTACGCGAATGACCACGAGCATCCCTTTCAGCAGAAGCCCGCAGTGTCCGAAGATGTCTCCCGTCCAATTGACTGGTTTGACGACTCACTAAAGAGATCTTCACATTATATCGCAGAAAAAACTTGCGAAATGATATGTTACCTCTGGTTCTCGTCATCCCTTTCAAACACCTCGACATCTCATCAAACTCACACACCTCCATACTCCCCTGAGTTTCCCGCCGCGACTTCCTCTCTTCAGCTTTCCGCAAGCCCCACCTTCGTGGCATTCATGCAGAAATTGCTAGAGACTACCCAGGTTAGCCAATCGGTAATCGTCCTGTCTCTCCATTACATATGGCGACTCAAGGAACGTAACCGTTTCACCGCTGGTTTATCCGGAAGTGAGTTTCGTATCGCAGTCGCCGCACTTATGATGGCAAATAAATTCCTCGATGAGTGAGTCCGTTCTATTACTCAACAATATTGTATGCTCAACCCTTTTTCAGCAACACTTACACCAACAAGACGTGGTCTGAGGTTTCTGGTATTGAGTTGGCAGAAATCTCCCGAATGGAAAAGGAGTTTTTGATGGGAATCGATTTCAATCTTTATATTTCGAAGAAGACGTACGATTCGTGGATGCACTTATTGAGGGGGCTGGTCTACGCCAAAGAACGAGAATGTCGCAAATGGCGTCATTCGCGCGCCCGACATCGAGCACCTCGCCATTCACAACCAATGTCCGCTGCACCAGTTCGCACCTACAGATGGAGATGTCAGTCAACGTCGCATCGCGCCCGTTCAACTTCGCCGGAACAGCCAGTCCACGCTCGTACATACTCTTCTTCATATCACCTGATTCAGACTCCTCCAAATCCCATTCTTTCCCCTTGTCCTTCCTCCGGCTTGAAACGTTCGGCTGCTGACGCGTTCTCGCCTACTTCGGCATCGTTTCACGAGTTACCGCCTTTGAAGCGTCCCACAGGCATGACTTTACAAATCCCGGAGACGAATTATCCCACTGCTCCTCATTCTTCTTCGCCACTCGAGTCTTTACAGTCCTTTTCCAAGATGTCACTATCATCATCTTCGCCACACTCATCACGGTCCGCCCAGTCCGGTCAGTCACACACAAGCATGCTAGATATACGCCCGCAGACATTGGTGGCTGCATACTGCGCGGAAGGACCCGTGAATGTTCCTCAGGTATGTCCTTTCTGCATGATTCACATGATTTATCTCACATTCGTATAGAACCTTTATTATTACTCGCTTGCTGGGTCATCCACCGACAGCGCAGCAGCAGAAGAAAGGGTGCGCGGCAAAGCCCGATTGCGGTGTTACCAACCTCAGCCTCCCCCTCCACCCTCCTATGCGCCACCATCCTATGTGCCTATGGATATTCAGTCCGAATCTGTCAGCCCTTACGAATTTCATGTCAACGTGCCACCCGTGCCTCTTCCTCACCTTCACGACGCTGTCTGGTCGCGGAAACTTGCTCGACCTCCTTCGTATGGCGAAAGTTTACAATTACCCCCTTTGAGGGAGAACGCAGTTCCATCGGCTCCTTTTGCCAACGCAGGTCCACCCGGTGTCCAATTTTATTCACCTTCTAGTCAGCGGGAATCTCCCGCATATCCTTATAATTGGTCTTATGGCAGATAGTCCTCGACTAGTCCTTCCTCTTTAATCCATACGATTATTGCATCTCATCGGTTCCCCTTTCACATCGAACTTGAATTTTCATAGCTACATTCGATCACTTTTCGCACATCACTTCGTTGCACGCAATATCATTGACACTAGCATAGATTCTCGGCATTCGCATTTGTATTTCAGTTGCATTTCTAGGCGTTTTTTTTTGTTAGCAGATTACCTTACCATCATAGTTCGCACTAACATGTACGAGAAATGATGCTGAACCTTGCTAAACCGACCTACTTCGAAGTCTTCGGAACTCGCGAGAATGACTCTACCAAACTACGATATGAACTAGCTGTGATGAACTTATCAAGCCTACTAACAGCGGTAAGGTAGCGACTGTTAAGGTACTGCCTGTATTATTGGTGCGGCGTTGACAGTTCTATAGCCGAAACAGATAGTCTTCCGAGTAGCCATCTTTTCCCCGCATAGAATCAGTGAGAGTTGACGGAATCGTGCTCAGCCCGCGCTCCGCGGTCCCATCGTGTCCGTTGGAGCTCTCTTACAGATCGGGTCAACCTGCTTCGCTCGTGCTTTTGATGTCCCTGCTGTATGAGTGGATCCGTATTCACGGGATGGCGTGTGCCTCCGCCCGTTTCCTGATAGCAACTCTGTGCTATATCCTCATTGCAACAATACTTAGGTTCTGGACTCGTTCTCACCATAATCGAACGACAGCTCAGAAATAGGCTGTCCGGTGACGAAATGACCTTACTTCGTGCAAGTGCTTATTGATTCAGTGTTCGGAGTAACCCACATGAAACCACTTGCGACTAGAATGGCATGTGGAGTTCATCACGGCTCGTCCCTGGATGGATACCAATTCCAGATACGCATGGATCTTTCCCGTCCCACAACAGCATTGAGTTACTTCACTTACCACGCCCTAGCGATAGCATATATGTAGGCTATTTGCAGGTACATTTGATAGATTTTGACTTGCTCATAAAGTGTATGCCAACTCACAGGAATGATAATATTAATGCCCTAGCCGATTATTCGCGGGGCAAGGGGTCGGTTTCAGTGTCTTTCAGTACAGATTGGGATCTCAATCGGGCCATGTTGGAGGCAAGGAACGCCTGGGTGAAGAAGTAGCCGGAGAGTAGTCCCGTCACTGAATTCCATCAAATTTGATATCAGTTATGACTTAGTATGAGGTGATCATGATAATTCTAGGGTCGACTCACAAGCACCACAGAAAATAGTTTTATTTCGGCCAAAGCCCATGAGTTTCGAGCCCATCAGTGCTGTGAAACGGAGAACATGAGACAAGACATGACAAGGCACGGAGTACATGCGTATGAAACTTGCCTCCTGCCAGGCCCGACGTCAAGCCAGCAAATGTCCCGTCTCTCCGAGCCTCCTGATGATGTGCTATCATTCCAATGTCAATTTTCCGTTCCAAAAATTGACCACGAACCTTCCATGCGGCAAATTTGACCTCTTCCTGATCTAACTCCATTCTTCTGCGTTTAATTGTGCAGCAAATAGATGTGACCGTAGTTGTTTTAAAATAAAAATTTTGACGTGCGTTTTTTTTCTTTTTTTTTGCAGACAAACCTGAATAAGGGTTAAGCTTTTTT
>PVYE01005938.1:493-48868 GCA_002995055.1 Rhizopogon rudus
GTAGATGTTTATTAATGCTCAACTAAAACAAACCTATTAAGATACGCTGAGACTTACTCCTACCTCCTCTACACCGATGCTCAGGCGGACGAGATGGTGATTCTGCTCCGGATCTAACTGCATGCGCTGCTGCACTAAAGATTCAACACCACCAAGACTGGTTGCCGGCTGATGTTATACATCAGTCATCGACGTACTCACTTCTTAATGGAAGTGTCTTATCACAAAATACTCCAGCGAATGCGGCAGTTTCTCCACGTATTCTACTTTCGAAAGCTTTCACTCGAATGAGAACAGATCTATGCGTTATGTACGCGTTCTTACGCACCAAGATCGAGAAACAAGCATTGAATCCACCTTCCATTTGTACCGAGGGGTTAAACCCTCTGGCATCGGTCTCCTGAAGGCTGGAATGCCAAACTTTGGTGATCACTCCACCGGGAATGCCATCTTACTCCTGGCCCTCCGGAACGACAGCTTTGCTAAGCCATTGCGCAATTTCTGTGCCGCTTGCTGATTGCCTTGGAATGCGTAGATGCATCGTTCGAAGGGACCGTAATAAGAGCCCAACCATGAGCAAATTTCCCGAAGGTCATCCCAGTGCCAAAAAAGGGACAAATACCGCGATATCGTGAATATGTCGCGACGGACGTCCATTTGCGGTACTAGAATCACTGCGACTGTCCGACAATGCAGTATAAAAGAGGGTCGTTAGCGTTAAATATCCCCCGAGAATTAGTTCACACACTCACCAGAACAAGAACCATGGCAATTCAGTGATGGTCCTCGCTCAAATTTTTGACAATATTTTGAACCATTGGATGTTCCGATATTGACTTCACGAACCAGGATTCAATATCGGAACATCCAATGTTCCACACATCGGATGCTAGTGTAGACGCCTTGATTCTGTGTTTGATACTCGCGTTGCGATACTGACTGCCGGGGAGACTAGTGCCAGTCATGCTCTTTCGATGTAAATATCTCCAAGAGGAACGAAAGTGAAGTTCAGCAGAGGTCGCTGAGGAATGGGTATTATTAGACCGTCACTGAGAAGTTAAACATGTTACTATCCTGTACGGTGCTTGCTTCGGCAGCCGCATGTTGTCAAGGATTCGTAGCGTGAGATGCATGGAAGGATGGTAAGGTCCCCGGGCCGTATATGTAACATGCAGTGGGAGTTGAACATGGACCCTGTGCTTGACGGCGATAATCAGCAATCGACAGTCAACGGGTAGCCCAAGAAATGATACATACTTTGTAAATAACTGATTCGATGGTGTCAGCTGCATTGAGTGACCTCCTGCAACATTTATACCGAGCCTAGATGTCGTTGTGTCCCATCATGATAAGAGGAAAAGCACGCGGTTCAAGTTGGCGGTGCTCACGGTGAGTCACATGTACTGCATCGAGCACCTGTGACCACCACTGGGCTCGCCTTTATCAGTGCTGATTCTGCTAATCCATCGATTACGATGCGCATTCTACCCTTTGTGCAGCTGGGCCTTGCTGCTCAACTCCCTTTCCATACAACACAACCTCCTCCCAGTGCCCAGATGCCTACACCCGAGATAGACTTTACCTTGAAGGAGAGCAGCGATGCGCTCTCCCCGCGAGACATGTTAACCCTCCCTCGGCCCGGTGCACCCTTGCCAAACGACATCGGTGATCTTGCTCTCGTACCCATCAGTACATACTCCTTCCAGGACAAAAAGTACGCTCTCTATCCCTTCTTGTTCTTATATTCATCAAGTCGCTCTTAGGTCTCACAAGTCACTCTCCGTCGTTGCTCTCGATGATGGGAGTACATACGAGATTCCATTGCCTGACGGCGGCGACACCTTCTGGCTTGACTCGCGCACCATCGCGCACGTCGTCACAAAGGATGACACGCAGAGCCTTTACACCATTCCCATCGCCACTTCACCACTCTCCTCCGATACCTCTTCTCTCGCAGGAACCTTCCCCATCACCACCGCTAGCGCATTCCGCTACAGCCACGCCGCACAGCGGCTCGTGTTCTCCGCATACGTGTATCCTGATGGACTCGTCGAGACAGTGAAGGAACAGGATGCTGCATATGAGAATCGGGGCAATTCAGCCCTCGTGTATGATGAGACATTTGAGCGTCAGTGGGATACGTGGATTGGTCCAAAGAGCAAAGCCTTAGTTGGCGTGAGTCTAGCGAAAGACGGTGAGAAGTGGGTTCTGGGGAAAGACTACGTCAACGCGTTGAGAGGGTCAGGGCTCGTGAGTTCTTGTTTTGGCTGCCGAAGGTGGTGCTGAAACTGAGTTGAGCTAGTCCTCCCCTGTGGAACCATTTGGCGAGACGGATGACTACGACATTTCTCAGACGCATATAATCTTCACAGCCAAGGACCCACAACTGCAAAAGGCCATGCATACCAGGCAGAATGCATGTGCACTTACCACCTTGTCCCTCTCACGCTAACCCACCACGTAGATCTACACCGTTACACATGACGGCAAGAACCTCAGGCAGCTCACCTCGGGTGACCAAGGCGCGACCCACTCTCCTGTGTTCAGCCCCTCTGGCGATAAGGTAGCATGGCTGGAAATGGCTCTTAATGGGCATGAGAGCGACCGGTGGGTTATGCGCGCTCTCCTGGGTGCTGTTCTGACCTCACTCACCCATAAACTTTACTTCCGCATGCACATACTCGCTCCGTTGATCAATACTGTTGGTGTCACGCGTACAGCGCTAAAGTGGTGATCTACGACATCAAGAAAGACGTCCGCTTCACTATCACAGAGGACTGGGACCGATCCCCTGATTCTATCATCGTAGGTTCATCCTCACCCCTCTCTTGTTCCAAATATTTTCACCCCTCGATAACTAACTCCATTCCAGTTCTCTCCCTCCTCTGCTCTCCTATATGCCCTTACTGGGGATCACGCCCGTGTCAAACTGTTCGCACTGGCTGTTCCACCCACACCACCCTCCAGCACCGCGCTCACCACACGACCTACAGCCCTCACATCCACTGGTTCACTGTCCGGCGTCAAGCCAATTTCAGGCGGCAGGGTCATCTTTGCTCGCTCGAGCCTGACATCTCCGAACGAGGCATACATGCTCAGTGGGCTCGACGCAGTCGAGCGGGCTCTCGTAGCAGGCGCAGACGTGCAGGAGAACGCGACGACGCTCACTCGCCTCACTTCCTTCTCGGCTCCAGGGCTCCAGGGCAAATCCCTCTCGCCCGGAGAGGACTTTTGGTTCAAAGGCACGGCTGAGGGGCAGGATATCCATGGGTTCGTGCTTACTCCGCCTGGATTCGAACGGGGGGCAAAAGGGAAGTGGCCTGCTGTGATGCTCATCCATGGAGGCCCGGAGAGCGCGTGGTTTGATCAGTGGTCGACGCGATGGAATCCAAATAGTATGGTTTTACTTTTGTGGGGTTTACATGGGGTTGAGCTAACATTCACCTTGTATAGTCTTTGCGAGCCAGGGATATATCGTCGTCGCTATCAATCCAACGGGGTCCACTTCGTTTGGGCAGAGTGCGTTGGTCATGGCTTTATATCCTCTTCTCGTACTGACGCAGTACCCTAGACTTGACAGATGGAATCCAGCAAGAATGGGGAGGCCGCCCAATCCAGGATTTGTTACTAGGGTGGAAGCAGATCCTTCAGGATTACCCAGAGGTGAGGTTCTTCACCCTTGGTTCGCTTTAACGCATACTGACGTCGAGTTTCACAGATTGACCAGGATCGCACGGTAGCCGCTGGTGCGAGCTACGGTGGGTATGCGATCAAGTGCGTGTTCTTTCCCTCTCGTCACCTTACATTGCTAATTCTCACTGTTCGCAGCTGGATCCAAGGCAACCCTGAGCTCGGATTCGGATTCAAGGCACTCGTATGCCACGATGGAGTGCGTTTTGCGTTCACCTTGCCACATAAAGCAAGGCGCGCGCAGATGCTGATTGACCGTCATGATACAGGTATTCGACACAACGTACAATGGCTACGCCACCGACGAGTTGTTCTTTGTGCGTCTATCCAAAATACCTCAAAAAATATTAACTACCACTGACGCACTGCATTGCAGTTCAACCACGAATGGGGAGGCCGTCCATGGGAGCCCGCCGCATCCGAAATATTGCGGAAATACAGCCCCGCATATACCGTGTCCAAATGGTCTACTCCGCAGCTGACGATTCATGGGAGCAAGGATTATAGGCTCCCAGAGGGAGATGGGATCTCGGTGTTCCATGCACTGCAGCAGTGCGTTTTTTCTCACTCTTCTTCCGAATGATTCATACTAATCGACGTACCTGTGTCTGAGTAGACTGGGCGTCCCAAGCCGCCTCGTGATTTTCCCGGATGAGAACCATTGGGTATTGAATGCTGGGAACAGGTGCGTACTGCCATTGTGGTTTCTTAGCTTCCTGAATGGATCTGACGCTTTGCGGGGACAGTCTGAAATGGCACTATGAGGTGTTCAGGTGGTTTGATAAGTTCGCTGGGTCTACTTTGGAATACAACTAGAGGAATTTTGGAAACCGGAAGTGGGGAGAACATATCTCGAGGGGTGTCTAACATGTAATTATACTAGATCAAAGGTTCAGCCTGTGTGATTTCTCTGTAGTGCAAAGACAGTCCTTGTACTCCAGAAAAGTAACTTGCTAGGTGCCGACGACTTCTCTTTCTTACGGGCATCGTGCACGACTATGATCTGCCTCTTTCTTTTGTCCTATGGAACTCGGGCTGTCCATATGCGGTACAATATGGAAGGGCGATCTACTGGTAACAAAATCCTTATGTAGTTCGAGATCCTGGGAGTGCTCGCCTTGATTGAAGCGGATCAGTACATGCACAGTCATGGTGTTTATATAAGTAGGATGTGTATAGATAAGCGTCACGGGGATCACGGTGCAACCGTCTGTTTACGACACTCGTGCCATGAATTGCCATGTGCAAAATGGCTCAGATCGAACTTAGAGGCATCATTGGGTACTACAAGCGTGTTTCCTGCGAATGTGTGGAAATCTGGGATCCAGAAGAGAAGCCGTCCTTCAGGGTCTACAACCCATCCATCGGTTCGGGTAAGAAGAATAGGGGAACCCTGGAGAAACGAGGAGGCAGAACAAAGAGCATGAGTCGGGTTCGGTGACACCCTTGTTTCGTCCTGTGAACCAGACACAATGCCATGGTGTCCATCCGGCAGGATTGCAGCAGAGCTAATGGGCCCAGTGTGCCCCTGTACCAGGACACCCAGTGCCTTGTCAGTCTCTGCATCCCATATCCGGATCGTCCTATCCCTTGAACCAGACACAATGCGTCTTCCATCCGATGAGGTTGCAACAGAACGAATTCCATCGGTGTGCCCTTGGAGTGGGGCACCCAATGCCTCGCCAGTCTCTGCATCCCAGATCCGGATTGTCTTGTCCCGTGAACCAGACACGATGCGTCTTCCATCCAACGAGATTGCAACAGAATAGATACCCCCAGTGTGCCCTTGGAGTGGGGCACCCAACGTCTCACCAGTCCCTGCATCCCATTTCCGGATCATCATGTCCGATGAACCAGACACGATGCGCGTCCCATCCGGCGAGATTACAACAGAAAAAACAGGACCAGTGTGCCCTTGGAGTGGGGCACCCAATACCTCACCAGTCTCTGCATTCCATATCCGGATCGTCTTATCATATGAACCAGACACGATACGCGTTCCATCCGGCGAGATTGCAACAGAAAAAACAGGACCAGTATGCCCTTGGAGTGGAGCAACCAGTCTCTTGCCAGTCTCTGCATTCCATATCATGATCGTCGTGTCCAACGAACCAGACACGATGCGCGTTCCATCCGGCGAGATTGCAACAGAAAAAACAGGACCAGTGTGCCCTTGGAGAGGGGCACCCAATGCCTCACCAGTCTCTGCATCCCATATCCGGATCGTTATGCTCCGCAAACCAGATACGACGCGCTTTCCATCCAAGGAGATTACAATAGATGTAATATGGTGCGGATCAAGTTTGAGAGGGGCACCCAATGCCTCGCCAGTCTCTGCATCCCATACCTGAATTGTTCCGTCTTGTGAGCCACACGCGATCCGTCTTCCGTCTGGCGAGATAGTAACCAAGAGGACAATGCAATGCCAGTGAAGTGTCTTTTCCGTCATAGGCCACTTTACGACATGTCCAGCAACAATCTGAGGGGTGTTAGGAAACTCTGCCGCGAATTTTTGAAATATCCTCGACCCTGTCGGAGCAAATGGCAGGGCCGACAAGTATAAATGAGGAGTGCTGTGTAAAATGACGGCTCCGAAAGTTCTAATGAAGCGCTGTGTATCCCTGACAGCGTCACCGATATGCGTACACTTATCATGACCCTGCGATCATCCCCTTGTGAGTAACAATGCTTTGGTGGGGTTGTACTAAAGCCACGTACTGTTAACCAATCTGCGATGCACGAGAGGGACCCTACTGAACTGCTGAGACACTTCATCACGGCCAATGCTTCCAACCAGAAAAGGAGGCGCTCCCCATCGAAAAAAGCTGAAATTTCATTAGCGAGCGATAATTCAAAGGTCGCAGCCCGCACGTGCGTCCCCCAGAACCGGCATGAGTACGATAGCTCAGCCGGAATGGACTCTTTTACTCGTTTCTCCAAATCAGAAACGGCAGAATTGGGCAAGTAAGAGCTCTCCAAGGAGCAGATATTGAAGCGAAGCCCTTCCCTCATGACTCGAAGCGAGGCAAAGGCAAGGTCGCTCTTTACTGATGATACATCAACGAAGAACTTGTCGCTCCGTGATTTGTCCGTGAGAAAGTCATAGAAAGATGCGTGGAAGGGACGTATGGGAGTCTGAGAATCCGCAGTACCAATGACAAGCGAGCCCAGTTTCCTGACCAGTAATTTCACGTCATAATGGTCCTCTCCACATGAAAAATGCCGTCGCATTATGGTCAAGGCTGTCATGGGAAGTGGCTCCGATGATGCAAGAACTTGACCCATCACAGAGCGAAAGATAGGGATGGCTTCCTCGTGCGTATTCTCTGGCATGATTTCTGCCAAGATCCGTCGGTAGATATCATCCAACAGATTTCTTCCCCCCGCAGATGCTCCGGCAAGCTCACGGAAACGGGGCATAGGACCCCGGCTGACTATATTCGTACCCTTGATATGTTCACAGGCGAGACGAGCCCATTCAAACAGACCGTCAGATTTTCGAGCAAGCGTTTGGAAGTGCGCGTCCTTGAAAACATTGCGCAGGCCTGCCAGCTCTGTGGAGATATAAAGCTGGATGTCACGTTCTGCGGACACAGGCGAGATATTATCATCCGAATCCATGGAGATATGACGAACATGTGACGCAGTGAGTAGGGCGTTATCAATGTCTTCGAGTGAACGGGAAGTGACGAGGACGCGGAGATTTGCTGGAAGCTGCGAGGGGAAAGTGTCCAGCTTGCCGGCAAGCAGACGAAGAATATGTGTCCGGGAATTTGTGTCCCCACTCTCGTCCAAGGCATCGATGACAATTAGGACGGGTGCAGCAACGGCTTTCGAGGCTACGCCCACTGGCCCTAATATAAACTCCTGCCATTGCCTTATGATGTCTTTCGTATCCCTGAGCTCATTGTCATCACGAACCGCACCCGCCAGTGCTCGCCGCATGATAGAATCACGATCTGACAAATCGCGCGCGATCGTAGTGAATATTTTTTCATGGCGGTGATCCGCTTCCCGTGTGCGATCGAAGCAGAAGAAAGCCCCAGGATCGCCGCGCTCAAGAAACCAGCTGGCTGTTGTGCGAGCGATGGTTGATTTGCCTTTCCCTGAAGCTCCAGATAACCACAACACTCGCGGCACATCCTCTCCAGTGTTGTCGATCCAATCCCTGATCCTGGACAGAACGTCTTCCCGAGTACCTGGGAGACAACGCTTTGAGGTATCCTGCCCGGCATCGTCTACATATACCATGTCCCTGAAGTCCAGATCCTCGGCTACACGATGTTGTCAAATGTCAGCGAAGATTTAGAGTGAATTCGAAGTCAACATTTACCAATACGGTAAACGTTTACAACGGTATCACGAGCAGCTCGATCTCGAAATTGCTGCATTAGACGGTCGAGGACACTCTTGTAGCTCTTCATCGCGGCATCAGTTTCGCCAAAGATGTGCCTTCCGAGCCTTATCCCTGTGCAAATAGACGCCATTGAGTCTCAGGCGACGACGCAATGAGAGTTGGCTCACAGGTACTCTTCGTCTCAGAGTAATGAACGATGAAATCGGCGCACTCCAACGTCTGTCGCGCCATCTTCCCATAAAGTGCTTGCATGGATGGAATCTCAGCCAATGTCTCGTCTTCCATTATGAAAGCATAGACATCCGAGACCTTCTTTAACAGATCAGAAACAGCAATGTCCCGGTCTGCTTGATCGAGAATCATCTGTCATCGAGAGATTCTTATCAGCCTGTAAAGTCAAGGGTAAGGAGACAATCGGACCTTGGACGCGCAAGTGAAGACACTCAGCGCTACCTTTGCATAGGGATGGACCTACGCACACATCCTCAGTCGCGAACAAGATAGATATAAGTGCCCATACCTCCGCAATCTGGGTAGCAATGGAATTGAACGCCTTCATGGGTTCAAGATGTTGGTAGTTGGGTGTTGAGGCGATATTTTGGACAGTTTCTGAGACCTGGGTCATGCCTCCGACGCCTTTGGTTCCTTCATTCACATTTTTCGGGTCAGTTGATTCGGCCTGATGATGGACATTATTACATGATCATAAGCAGGTTACAAACTATTGCTTAAAACTCGCCTTGGCAATGCGTGAATTCGTATCCTGGTCAGGTTTTGCTTCGGGAGCGAGATCGGTGGGTGACGAAGGGTCCTTCAACCACGATTATCACACACAAGTCACGCCCAAAAGTCAAAATTGTGCCTACTACTTGGTTTGTCTGAACGGATATGGAACCCCGTCTGCTGGATATAGCAGGCGCGGATTCAAGGGTTGGAGACTGTCCGGCGCTTCGAGGGGAACGGCGCTTGGTTATCTTGTCCCACCACTGAGAAACAAATCTGTGGGATCCACTGGGAGATCCAGTCCGCGATGGTGGAACAGAGGCAGTCTACAATGACATCAGTCCAAAGAAACAGCAGTTTAAGGGAACGCTTCATACTGCATTGTCACCGGCTGCTCTTCTGCCCCTGTCCTCTGAAAGATGGGAGTGTGAGTGGCTTCGTTCCAACCACTCCCAGGGCTTCTTCCGACGAGGACTGCCTTCATTCATCGAGCAAGGCTAAGTAGGAATCTACTGAGTATGAAGTGGACGCAAGTGGACGAAGGGGTGGTGAACAGCAGGACAGAAAACCAGGAGGTTGCCGCATGGCTGCAAAGAGCGATATAGATATATATAAGTAACACGCGTTTGCAATTTGAATCGCCCATTGTGATTATCACTGGGACTTCATCGATTCATTGACCATCACTAGATTATCGAAGACTGCCTCGCGTGACCGTTTTTGGTGTATAGAGACCAACCGTAATAGTTACAGCTCGACCCAATGAAAGCATGAAAGTAGGGCTCGAAGCTGGACTCCAGCTGCTGGACGTTAAGAGGAAACGTGGACATGCGTACGACTCGGAGTACACAATGACAACCTAATTCTGGGGGCGCAACTTGTGACGAACTGCATGCTTGGTTGAATTAGTCTCCCTAGTAGGCAGACCGTAGAACACACAAGGGTTTTTTAACAAGCTGACGAGGCGGTGGGGGTCAGTGCGCACTGCGCTTCTTCGGAAGTTCCAGCCCGCAAACCCCATACACCGTGAGAATGTATTCCCAAAAATAAATTGCGTGAAATTGGTAACGCACATTAATGCCTCTCTTTTCGTCCGTACTACTACATATATTGCAGACATGCTCGATATATGATTGCACTAAGGTAAAGAAGGTTACTGTTAGCAAGAGTCCTTCATCTAGGATGGTTGTTCATTAGCCCTAACTGTGAATAGCTCCAGCGACTAACTGAAGCTATGACGTAATTGAAATTCGACCGGAGAGCTTAAAAGCCACTGCGCAGCGCCCTATGCTGTCTCTATCTTACCATCATCATGAACCGTAGCCCAGTTCAAATAACTGCTTTTATTCTCTGCCTATCATCCTCTGCCTATGCGCAGGTTTTTGCCCCCTCTAATAACTGGGGTGGTCGCATCACTGGGATTGTGCTCGGTAAGCAGTAATCGATTCACAACCTTTCAAGTTGGGAGCATTAACCGAACGATAAATCTGTAGGCGCCATTTTTTTGCTGGTCCTTCTTTCATTATGCTTTGTAGGACGAAGACGGCAGTGGGGACGCAGCGCTGTTGCCGCCACGCCCACATATTTTCGGAGGCATGCTAAAACCACCGAGTCTACTCTTCCATACTGGCAAGGAACGCAGCCGCAGCCGTATGGACCTCCGCCTGCACAACCTCGTAATCACGATGGTGCCAGCATGGGCATGGATCCGTACCGATATAATGCGCAGTCTGTCGCTCCCCCTCCCCCTCCATACATGAAAGAAGCAGGAGGGGCTACCGCGCCTCAGGGGAGTAATTATGCTCCAGTAAGACAGAATTTTACAAGACAGAGACCGCACTTCATGCTCATTCCCCTACCCACAGCCTCCTGGACCGCCGCCGCCCGCACATACAGTGAGTTGATAATGGTAAATTAAAATACCACATGCTAATCCAGTGCACGGGTGCAAGAGAACCTAAGATAGCAGTCATTTTTAAGAGGACAATCTTTGGGACAGTTCTTGAATTGCGCAGTGGTTCCGCAGTATCTACTTTTACTCTGTTGTACGACTGACTACTTAATTCATGGATGATGGAAGTGACATAGTTCGTTCCTGCTTTGCTATGACCTATCCTGTATGGGACCTCCAAGCCCCCCATATAGTTAGTTTCCCGTAGTCAGACCCTAAGTTCATAGTCAGACCCTGAAGAGTTGTCCTTCTGTATCCATATAGTACTACATAGCATTGACGCGTCGCCACTCTTTATCCGAAAAGTAAGCAAGTTGCTATGTGTCGGATGCGCAGTAGGGCTGCGCCTCGTACCTTTCTCCCCGTAGTCTCTTGTAGTTAGACACTAGTCGTTCCGTTCCTCGTGTGGCGAGCCAGATGCAGAAGTGAGCTGCTTGACTCTACAAATACAGATGCCAAGCACTATGACATTCGTCTGCAGCATGTTCAGAAGTGCATGTAATCACATTGTGAAAATACGTGACATGGACGGTCGGTCGGGTTTCATGATACACGTACAACATGAAGAACAACTCGCAAGAGCTGTGTAATACATAGTCGTAAACTGTGGATATCCGAGACTAGAAGACTAGGAGCGCCCCCTGAAGAAATGGGGAGCACAAGTAACATACATAAACATCAAACATAAGACCAACTCTCTGCCCGAAAATTTGCACGGGGAACCTTCACCCGCGCGCATTCTTCCCAGGAGGCTTCTTCCCAGCACTCGCCGTCAGCGCGGTGAGGCTTGACGCTAGCTTCCTTTTTTTTGCTGGCGCCGACGACACAGCCTTCATACTACTCGCAGCCACGATGCGTTTGGTGCCATAAACTTCGCAGCGGTTTTCCTGGCAACAAATGACATCAGCATATTAAGTCAAATGCTCAGACAGAGGAAACGGACCTCGGCGCCCATCATCAACTCGTCTTCTTCTTCTGAGGGATCACCTTCATCCCCGACATTCGCATCGCTACCTGACCCGGACAACTCCGACAGCTCGTCTTCTTCAACCTCATCGTCTATCTCAACATACTGCCGTTTGGTGCTGACTTTGCGGGTGGGACGGGATGATGCTGGTGTGCTGGTGGTGGGATTGGACGGCGGTTTGTTGCCCGTTCCTGAGAGCGTAGGTTTACTAAGTCTTACTGTGGATTTGGAAGGTCCTGGTGCGGATTTTCCGGATGTTAATGTCGACTTGCTGGAAGCTGAAGTGGGCTTATTGCGTCCTGGTGCGGATTTGCTGGTGGAAGAGGTAGTTTTATTGGGTTCAGGAACAGCTTTACTAGGTTTAGCGGCGGTTTTGCTAGTCAGTATGGTTTTGCTCGCGTTGGTTGAAGTTGGAGGTCTACTGGGCCCAGGTGCTGTAGATGCTGGACCTGAACTTGATGATGATACTGACGAACATGAGGCAGACTGGGCTTGATCAAACACTGTCTTCTCCTCACTTTCCTCTTTCACGGGAACCTCAATCGTAGCCTGAACGCGCCGGATTAGGAACTGTTTCGGCTTGTCTCCGGTGGCCCTACGGTTCTCGGAAATCGGAGTAGGGAGTTGTTGTGCGGAGGTAGGCTTGGTTGCCTTGGATATCGATGCAGACAAGGAGTCGCCATAGACAAAGGGAGATCGACGGAGGTGTGCGGATGCAGATGAATCGACATGGGTTGTACATGTTGTCGCGTTGGGATGGCGGAACATGGGCGTGATGGGAGTGTTGGACGTGTGTGTTTGACTAGTGTACTGTTGCGCGAACGTCAGAATGAAGTTCAAAATGTGGGAGTGGACGCACAGAAAGCTGCTCTTCCACGAGCTCGTCTACGCGCGTCGAAAGCTTATACCGCTCCTGCTCAACGCGAAGGAACTGTTCCTTCCAACTGATCGCTTCCTGACGCGACGTGTCTTCGAGACGAAGACACTGTTGCTTCCACTGCTCAGCCTCATGGCGAAGCTGAGAGATCGTGTCTAAATGGTGTTTAATCTGCAAACATAAGTCAGCACCCTGATGTTATCAAGCAAATAGGCATACAGTCAATTCGGCTTGCTCGACCTGCGTCAGGGGGGGTTGTCACGTCGGGAATGTTCAAGCATCAAGGGTGACGTACAGCAGCCTTCCAGACACCAGCCTCCTGCCTCCACACCTGTTCTTCGAGCCTACAATCATGGAGAGCTTTAACAGCCTCGTCTCGCTCGCGACGCGCTTCTCGTCCTTCAGTACTCGCGAGAGTGACTTCTTGACGTGCTTGGTCTTGTATGCTCGCGAACTACGCAAGTCAATACATCTCGAAGAGTATTGAGGGAGACGATGAACGTACGGCGATGTTTACTGCTTTATTGAGAGAGGCAAGCGCATCTGTGAGGATGACGGACGGCGGAGGGTTTGTTGACATCTGGTGGCGAGAACAAGACGCGCCTTTCGGGAGTTCCCGATTCAGAAAGCGCGTTTTTCAAATTTGGTAGTGCTCACAGGCTGCTCAATTCATCTTTCTAGTCCTCAGTTCTTCAGACACTATCTGATATCAAAATCATTGATACAAGGGAATGACTATCATCTTGGACAATCAAGATGATCAATTCATTGTCATCCACCGGCAGACAACTTCACAACTTGAAGTTCAGTGGACAAACCCATCATGATCAAATAGTTAAGACAATTCTCTATGATGTTCACTGATCTGGGATGGCGTGCATATGTAAACTTTGATCTCCAGCTGCGTCAGATAGCTGTTGACTCAAAGATTACTTCGCACGCCAAAACTGGACTCCGAGAAATATATTGGGGGCACAGCCCACGGACACAACAGCCCTCCCAGATACCTTGCAAACCTTCCATCGGAGTCGAACGCTGTCTCTTTCCTTTCCAGCTAAGCATTTTTACTTCTGATAGATCCAGTTATCATCACACTAAGGGTTTTTCCCCTATTAGATACTATGACACCAGCTCAATATTTGTCCCTGCTTCGGGAGATTCACCCACCCTCCAGTGGAGCAGGGCTTTTAAACGGGTCCCCGTTAACTTTGCGAGGCAATACCAGTTTGGTGACTCCTTCATGAAATTTGGGCAGACGTTAAGACTTAATTCGTCATTGCCCCTCATTGTCCAATGATGGTGTCCTTCCCCTCAAGAGTCTGGCGATGCCACTAAGGGCAGTGTAGCTGTCTCTTGGTCATACTTTGGTCCCGCTATACCACCTGTGACCAATGGCTCTCCTCACGCGCACCTACCTTTCCAATCGACGGGAATGAGAATACTATTTTGCCGTCTGGAAATCGAAGGAGGTAGTCAGGGCACGAGATGCAAATTTCGGAGCCATGCCGATAAGCTCCTGCCCATGTGTATCCAGTGGAGCTTGCATTTGATTCTAACGCTTCGTCTCACCTTATAAAAGTGTGTAGACAAATGTCGAGAAGCCTCAGTCACTCAGACGCTATTCACATTAAATCAGTTCCCGCACAATGAAGTTCACGCTTATCACTGCTCTCTTCTCTGCCGTCGCCCTCCAAGCGTCCGCAGTTTCCGTGTATGTCACATGGGACGCTACGTACAGCAACCCCGACGGTTCTCTCAACGGTGTCGCCTGCTCTAACGGGGTGAATGGTCTTGTGACCCAGGGGTACACCACCTTCTCGTCCCTGCCATCCTTCCCCTATCTCGGAGGTGTCCCAGGCGCCAGCTGGAACTCCACCTTATGCGGTTCCTGCTGGGCCGTTAAGTACGCCATGCCAAGCGGCCTACAGAATACCGTCTATATTACCGCTGTTGATCTCGCTGCCACGTTCAATCTCTCGCCGGAGGCGTTTGGTAACTTGACTGATGGCACTGGCTTCGCGCCAGGCAAAGTCCATGCTAGAGCGGTTCAGGTTGATAAATCCAAGTGTGGCATGTGAAGCAGGTGTGTTCATTTTCGTTGTTCTGCAAGCCGCAAGGTCTAATTCAACATTCAGTTTAAGTTGTTGTGCTGGAGGGTTCTTCGTTAACAGGATGCGGTAATAACGATGGCTCATTTTTGTCCGAAGTCAGAGCGGATATTATTGTTAGGTCGCGTTCGCATCATACTCCTTCAATGCTACTTGCCCGCCCCGTTGCTTCGTTTTTTTCCTTCTTCATTCGCCCATATGCCCGTTTTTGAAAACATTTGGACTCTTTCGACCCGTTGCTTAGCTCCCTTTGTTTCTACTGCTTTACTGCCTTTACTACATTTTTACCACTCTTTTCGAGCTTATACTCTTACTTCGTACGAACAATGTGATGTCGTTGGCACGACACTACCGCCAATCTCTCAAGTCAAGCAAGGCTCGACCATAAATCCTTCCAAAGAGCAATGAAGTCATTAAAAGCACAAGTGGCCATGTCACTTTTCTCATCGCGCCCTCGATGTTGCTTCATAAGGGGTCTTGTTGCTAATTTAGCGACTTTCTTCCTTCGCAAATCGCTCAAAAGCTAACGATTAGAATAATAGAAGATCGTCCTTGTTCTCACGCCCCCCTACAACCCGCCTATTTAGTATTTCGAAAATTATGTAATAAACAGAGAATGTCAGACAGCTGCAGGACGACCTTTGTTCTCTCTTTCCCTCCCATCTTATGATCATAACTCACTAATAGTACCCACCAACTACAGATGATATAACTTTGAAAAGAATACGATTGTTGTGCATGTCACCATCACAATCTTTTCGAAGCTTTACTATATGCTCTATTGATCTGTCATGTATGTTTATTTATCACGGTAAATCTCTACGGCCCGTCCAAGTCATCGCCCCAGCTCTGGCGGTCGTCAACATGTACATCAATTCAAAACTCGCCCCAAGCGACACCAATTATCATTACGACCGGTGGCTCACCGGCACCTTGACGTCGGCGTTCCTGTTTTGACGTCCATCGGACGGATACGCCTCTTTCTTGTTTCTTTTCACTTTGCCTACTAAGTGTCCATCCCTCCACCTTTATTGTTACGACAATCACGGGGCGTTATCGGTTAACATCCGAGTCTCTTGGACTGCGAGCGATTGATACGAGGTCGCACGTAGTAAACTAAACCATTGGCATGTCTACCTCGACGTTGTAGACTGCAGTCTTAATTTCACTGGTAGCCATAATCTTGCTCCCTGTTCCTCCACGCCCACATCACTCAATACTACTGGGGCAAACGTATAACAAATGAGATATATCTATTCTCATCATTCTTGCATCATTCATGGAATGGGAACCACCATGAGCATACCCACTCAATAGCTTCCTGTTTAGATTAGTGAGCAGTTCTTTATTTAGTCTTTAAAATAGTTCAGAATACCTTTGTGTAAGAGGGAATGTCTATCACGGTGGTTGCCATTATGACAGACATCCCTCTTTCTCGTCGTGTTAGTCGGTCGATACCAGTACTAAAACACCATTGCGCCCGGGACTCAAGGAACCCACTGAGGATACTTCGTTTCTCACCGACACCGTCATGTCCGATAATATTTACCCAACGTTTGGGTAGTCACGTCAAGGGTCAGTGACATTCCGTACAACTATATCATGGTGTACGCGATCCGTATGCTACATCCTCTCCGTCGTCAGCGGTAGGATGTTTCCATATTCGTCAGAATCATGATACTATCCACTATCCTTTGTGGTTTTTTGAAAGGCTTTGTTGAGTAAGGACGGATGCAGAATCTCCCTCCAGGTTGGCTAGTCCAAGATTCTTCCATTCATCTCGCTCCATAAGCCCTCTGCAACACAGGTGAGTTGTTGGTAAACAAACAGACATAGACGCACTTGGTCATTCGGCAGTCAAGGTATTGCTTACTCATGACTCTGCACGGAGTGGATGTACTAGAATTCTTGCGCAAGCAGTCCATGTATTGCATCATTTGGTCCTTGCACTCGCCTGAAGATCAAATTAAGTCGATTAGGCCATTATGAAGTACTTTAAAGCGAACCATCATGGTCCAAAGGAAAGGAACCGCGATCTGGAGGAGAAGTCTTGAATCCAACATTAATCGACGGTGGGCGTCCAAAAGACATGAGCGTGAGAACTTCTGGCATCAGTGACCATCAAGCGTGCCATTCCTCTTCCCTAAGCTCCGTGTTTCAAACCATTATACGGCTTCCATTTCTTCACCTTTGATAACGGGATGAACGAATACTATTGGAGTGCTAACTCGAGCCGCATGAATCTTGACGTGGACCCTCGAACTTAAACGAGCTGTCCATCTCTACCCGTCGAGGAAGGACGCAGCAGTCACATTTTAATCCCCAAATTCAACATATGACCAACTGGGGACTATCCTATTCAAAACCCGTTAGGAACAGCCAAGTTATCCAAGATGGCCAATCTCCCTTCGCACACAGTGGACCGAACTGTTGAACGCCGCTCCCGTTAATTGTCATCTGTTGCGCCGGCATCGTCAACGAACTGTCAGCCGTTCTTTCGTCACCCAGAAGCATTACTGGCCTGAATGTGCGCCTTCTCACCCTGAGTAAAATTATGTATCACACGCATCCATTTATTGTGGGCGTGGTCTATGCCAATTTGGTGGCCGTTTCATATGGCTGTTTACCTTGGGCACAAGTTAGGACTTCTTTCACTATCATCCTCTGTTAATCAGGCCTTTCCCCATCAGATGATGCACTAAACTGATTAAGGGACCTTCCAACCAGAGTTAGCACGGCGATGTCTTTCTTTTTGGAGTCCTTTTGTTTTGTCATTTGCGGATCACATGTTTCGTGAAAGCCATACCTTCTTTCTGTTTCACCCTCGTGGACCCTTTTGCGTTGACGGGAACGAGAATACCATGTTAGGCATCTGCCTTACTTTCAGCTCGGGTATATACTTTGCTTCGCCTCATCGTATAATAGTGAGTATAAATTTCGAGACCTCAAGCGACATTATTCACATCCGACGACTTCACTACAGTGTACACACAGTGAAGTTTCACTCACGTTGTTGCTCTGCTCTCTGCCTTCGCGGCTCTGACGGCGCGAGCGGTCTTCTGACCAAGAGGTACATCACCTTCCCTCTCCCTTTTCCCCTTATCTTGGAGGTATTCCGGGCGCCAGCTGGAACTCCACCGTATGCGGTACTTGCCGGCAACTCAGTTATACTATGTACGCCCACCCGGCAAAAATAATACCATCTACTTCACTGCCGCTGATCTGTCCGCCACATTCAATGTCTCCCCGAATACGTTCAATAACTTGATTGATATTAATGCCACTACCTTTGAGTTCGGCAGATTTATTGCTGGAGCCGCTCAGCTCAATGCTACTTACCAACTATTGCATGAAGAGGCAGGTACGTTTATCCTCCAATGTCCGAAAGACTCGAGCTCTGATTCACCGTTCAGTCTAAGCTAGTTGATTGTCACGCCTTCCTGGCAGCGACGCTGAATCATTCTCGTCCAATATATGGCCTGACATCAGTATTAGATCTTATCCGCTCACCGTTATTATTTGCCCACCCTGTTGCTGCATGTTGCCCTGTCGTCTCCTGCACCCCCTCTTTCATCGATATGGGATCCAGTTTCCCGCATTTTAAATGTCTGGACTCTTTTCCCTGCGTCGCTTCTACTTACCCGTTATGCATTTACACACATGTTAATAACAGCTTCACTATGCTTTTCGAGCCCATTTTTCTTATTTTGCACGAACAATATGATGCCGTTGCAACTTGGTCATTATATTTGATGTCCTGTTTAACGAGTTGTGGCACGTAACTTTATCTGGAGTATTTTGTACGTCGAGTTGAGTTTCATTTTCGCAATGTTAATGGGTGCTGTCCGCAGGTACCTGTCCCAACTTTTTTCTGAGATGGCCAAACGCATAATACACTGTACTCTAGATCTCAGAGACGTCACGGTGAACGTATCTTCAATGAGATTTCGCGCTCCACCCTCCTTATATGATTGCAGTCTGGCTAGAAATTGGCCATCTTTTCCGATCGCGTCACTGCCCGTCGTGTCATCGGCTGTTTTTTGGCCTAAAATCAATTGTATTTGCATATTTTTCGGTCTCGACTAGTTTGGAACAGCCTTAGACTAGTAAGGCTTGGTCGCCATACCAAGCCAGTTTGCGCTGTGGTGGTTTGTTGTCAGACATTACGATTACTAGTATATCCACGTCAGAAGTGATGTCATGGGCAGCTCTCAGCCCCATATCATGACACCCATTAATCGCAAATCACTGAACAGAATGTCCGCCCGTAACTATCATGAACTCACAAAGCTGGTGGCCAAAGAGGGCACCAACAGAACGGACGAAGAGCTAACCTTCAAGAAGCCCTTCCAAACCGTTGGTCGGCCACCAACCACAGACCACAATATTCATGAGGACTATGTCAGGCACCCCCCACATGTACGTGGTTTCGATATCGTATGCGTAAGGAGTACTCAACATGTGAGTACTCTATAGAATACACCTGGTCCAGGTGTCACTATCTCTAGAAAACCGGGAAAGAAAGAATGGGCACACAAGCCTGAGCCAATGGAGGTAGGAGTACTAGGAAACGTGGAGACCGGGAGATTGCATCAGGTAGATATCGAGGGCGACATTCTCAACAGATCCTCGGTCCATCGGTGACCCAAAACAGCGTAGACGTGTATTTGTTGGTGTCACTGATGCAATCACACCGTTATATAAGGCGACGAGTGCGTGATAGATAACTAAGGAGTGTGGTCAAGATGAATATGGTACACGAATTTACATGAGCTTCACGCTCCCGTTGCTGCTAGCACCTTTCCTCAGCTTGCGTTCTGTTGCAAATAGGATGCCGTCTAGTAGTGCAGCCACGGTGAGGACACCTCCTACGATAGCGCAAGTCCTACAGGTAGTTTTCAGTGAGAATCGTAGATACTTAGATGGTATAACGGAGCTTACGAAGTGAGGAAGTGCGCAAATGACTGCCTCGTTTCGGAATGCACCACAAGGATTGGCGAAATTTCGAAGTTAAAGTATGCACCTGAAAACAAGGGTCAAAATATTGATATCGTCCATGCTGTTCAACTTTACCTGGTGAACCTGAGTTCCCGTGTTGAGTGAACACGCCTTCCTTGTTCTCGCCTTCATTGCTCTTGGTCAGATCGCGTTCAAAGTGTGTTACACTGTATTGGAGCGTATTGATCTGGATTGTTCAGGCTATCCACTCGTAGAACTAGCTCGATGCCGACTACTCACAGCTTTGTCTTCCAGTGTGCGGAATTGTGTAGAGACGACCTTGAGGAAATACTGATACATATACGCCGCCTTGTTCGTCTGTGGTCATGTAAGTAAAAGCACCAAGTACACAGCACACTTGTCTTACCTTCACCTCAACACCATCCAACGGGTTCCCTTCAATTCCCATCCGTTGCTTCATTTCCTTCCCAATCTTTGCCTTGCCAGCGTTATACTCGTCATCCGCCATGAAGAAAAACTCATGGATCGTGTGGGTGAAATCGTGTGGATTACCATCATCGCGAAGGTACGGCACTAGATCGTGGTAAGAACGCGAACCAGTCTGGAAAGAACGCCCTGGAGTAATGTTGATGTTTCCGATGACCTTGTTTACTCGAATACGTCCAGATACATTGCACCCCTCATCTGCCTGGTCCTTGAGCTTCTCTGACCAACCTTCCTCAACGCACTGTCATGGAATCATATTAGTAAGTTATTATATTAAGCGGCATGTCCCACCTGTTCGATACCGTCGGGACTACCGAAACTCCAACCTTTGTTCACGTATGCCTGTCGAACCTCCTCGCACGAGTTACAGCACCCATTTTCGGGTGCCACACCACCGTAGCACGACCCACAGTACCCACTCGCACGTCGTTCAGCAAGTTTGTCGACCTCGTTGCGGAGGTCACTGCCCCGCTGTGCAGGAACGTCCACGCCAGTCGGAGTAATCCGCTTCTTGAGGATATTGTGCGAGACGTCGCGTTGTTGCTCGCCTGAGATGTCCATAACATCTAGACTGAGCACTGCATGAGTCAAGGGAGACGATGATAATCTTGGTTAGATACATTCAGTGACAAGGAATGCGTGGAATTGACGCTCACAGTAACATGGGACATGGGGGAAGGTGACGTTTAACCGTACACTCAACTTCTGCCCGCGGCTCCGGTCGACTACTATCGATGTGTCAACGCCGACACGTCGGTAGTCGAAAAACTCCATTGTTGTGAACGCAAGAATGATACATGCAGAGATGAGGGTCACTAGACCACCAGCTGTCAACTTCGCTCTACCATTATGGTTCCAGAGAGTGACTCACGCAGTGCACCAGTGCGTGTTTTAACCTTGACATCCTCCGTAGTCTGGTTGTGTGCGATGCATACGTGGTAAGCCCTTGCCCGTGACATATCCTCCAACTCTCACCTTCCCAAAGGCGTCTATGCCTTTGAGGCCAGATAAAAAACCCTTGGCCATCTATCACCTTCCAGTAGAGAGCGGCCCAACAAACACTATGGAGTGCAAAAAGAATAAGTGAGAAATCATAGCAGTTCACTTCACGATCAGGTGGTTTTGGGCCACGTGCCCATTACTGGCAACGTGTCACTTGGCAAATTAGTCGATGATGACGGAAACCCGTAACTCGCCTATAGATCTAGGGAGAATCAGACCTATAGAAGGGAGAATAGTCGTTCCTTGAGAACCGTAGTCCGCCGTAAAAGATTTTGACTATACACTACATCCGATCCAGAACAGCTATGTTACAATTACTGCAATCCAATTTTATCCACGCCTTGCTTCACTCGTCCGATGAGATTGCGCACCCCATCTTTGATGCCCTCGGCTTGTACGCCGACATTGTCAGAACTTGTTCTGTACACACCAGTACCAGCAGGGCCTCCAAGACTGACATTGACGCCACCAAGGTTGAGCTTCAGAGATGGAGCTGTAGTCGCAGATTCTGGAGGGGGCTCGTAAACTGATGCAGGAAACTTTTCTGCAGCGGCACGAATCATCTCAACGTAACTGTCAAGGGTTGTGGGTCGCGTGCTCATCCTGTCAGGACATATGACGCACCTGGACGAGTTGTGTACACAAGTGCCGCCAAGTAGGAGTCTGGTTCCTGTCAAGGAATTACCTGCTTCTTGGTTCAGGAGTGCGACTGCCCTTGCTTCCTCATAGGTTGTGCCACCGATCATAAAAATGATGATGTCTTGAGGCCTTGAAAACTGTATTAGGAGCTCAGAGGTCACCAGAGGCACGAATTCTTACCTCTGCAACCCCAGGTTGGTGCCCGCCCCGTCTAGGTAAGGGTGGGTGGTGTCCTTCAAGCGACCCTTGAAAAGATTTTCCAGAGTTTGAGAAAGGTGTGGCGTGTGCTGAGTATACACGTTCTCAACTCCCTGTGCGATATTAGCATGGCAGATAATCCAATTCTACTATGGTTAAAAACCTTAAGTCCTTTCAAGGCAGACCTGCCCTTGGCTAACAGAGATTCGGTCGAGAACAAATCATCCTGCCGCTGATCGGATCCGGCGATATTCAGGAAAACATAAACCAGCTGAAAAGGAATTAGCACAGGTACATTTGTGCACTCCTTCGGGGTACGAAACCTACCCGAGCTTCTTCACGAGACACCCCATTGGAGAGTAGAAGATTGATTAAAGCAGCAATATTGCTCGTCTGCGTCTTTTGATAACGCAGTGCATAGAGAATGACGATCCGCAGCTTGTTCCAGGCGGGCACTACTGGGTTGTTGACTACAGCCTGTACGTTCTACCCTATTCCGTAAGTGTCAAAGATTGACGTCAATCTCAGAATGCAAACCTTAAAGTCTGACCCAGAGCTTGTAGCCAGCCCTTGCTCTACCTCTCCCACATCAAGTAGCCGATCGCGTTCCACCAACCTGCTAAGCTCGCCTACCAAAGCGACATGTTTGCTAACATTCCCACCCAGTTTCCGAAACTCTGGATATTCCTCCACAAAGCGCTTCATGTCAATTATTGAGTTGATGGATGACGGTGATTGGGCTAGGGACCGCGACTGATAAGATTGGACATAGTTCCTCAGGGAAGTGCCTAGATCTCCAAACGTCGCAAGGTAATGAGCTTGAAAGAAAGGGTCAGTAGATGTCGTCAGGGTAATTTCCTATATCAGCCCTCAGAAAGTGAGCAGTGCAAAATTTAAATAGAGACACACAGAGAGCTCTGGCCGAATATCAGGGACCATGCTGAGATTTACGCGACCATTATGAATGCCCAACAATTCATGCACCATCGCCTGATAGGTCCACTGCGACAAGAGAGGGGTGACAGGGTCGTTTCGCCGATCAATAATCAATAATAATGGAGCCACTTGTGTCAACCGAAAATCGAACAAGGTCGGTTCCGCCTGGATACGATGCTGTGTTCTTCATGAGTTTGTGCATGTAAGCCCGTCAGCCTCAAAGTTACCTGTACTTCACTCGCCAATTTCTTGGCCATTCCGCTTGTCTTCTCGTACCGGATTACAGGCTTCTTTTTTAAGCTGAGAAGGACTGCTATAATACCCTGCACGGAGCGCTCTAGGGCGGCGGGGTCCCACGCATTTGGTGAGGAGCCGTAGAGAGGTTTCTCCGACGTCGGTGTATGATTAAGGGAAAACAGACAAGGAAGCAGGGGCGCATAGTCGGCAAAATATTCCTAGTCAGGAAATTTCAGTAAAAATGGTGTCTGACGCCCTCGTACTTACCTGCACCTCCCTGACAACTTCAAATTCATCCACGTCAGCCAAGCGTTCAATGGCAGCTTTGCTCAGTATTCCGCTGAAGTCTGAAACATACTATTGATGTAAGCTGGCCATATCCTATGGCACATTCACCCTCGGTAGTCACGCACTGACACAGATAGTATTCTCCGTACTTGGGTTCTTTTAACTCAAAGGAAAGGGCCTCAAGACTGTCTTCACTCGGCTGCAGAAAACAGACACATTTCATGTGCGGCATACGATCTCGTTTCTTGTTATCGATACGATCGGTCAGGTAAACCTGATGTGAAAGTAGGGTAGATTGTGTAGAGGCAAGTGAAACGATGGGTGTCTGCAGTTAAGATGGAGTTTCAAGTAGTAAAAAGTAGATGACGAAGAGAACGTACGGTATGGGTGTCAAGTAGCAGGACTTTCATCGCAGAGGGTGTGGACACCAACTTTGTGATGTAGGTCTCCACTGCTTTGACTACGTCCATTGCAATCAGGACTCGGGGTTGAGCTGGGCGGATCTCGTGACTTGCAGGCTCGTTTCTAAGAGTGCCGTCAGATGCCTTGACAGCGTACGCGTGGTACTTGCGTGGTACTTACACCTGAAGGTAGTTAACTCTGCACAGCACCAGGGTGTCAGTGACGGCATTGTCAAGTTTCCTAAAATGGACAAAGGTTAAAGTATCTATTGCTGCGCGTAAACAACTCTTGCACCTCCATTTCAATCATATAGGTCATCATCGAGCGCCGTATTATTCATATGAGCATTTGCTAACTAGTCAACTTTGAAAAGCTGAACTCTGAGCCCATACGATCCCTTCCGATGCCTGTCAGAGCATGTGTCCGTCGCATCCCCCTCTTTGTTACCCTGCATGAATCTTCTCCCATCGTAAGTCAATCTCCTCATGCGCCAGCCTTAACTTTCAGGCACTATTATAAGCGATGGAAAACAAACATTTGTTTCACTCGCTGCAACGATTCGGCCGACCCAAAAAACCACAAAATTCACATCAACTTTCACTCGGCATGGTCTCGTGCTCTTTGGAGACACTACGCACTGGTGATATAGTCGTGGAACGGCTCTGATGGTGGGGCTGCAAGCACGGTTATCACAAGGGACCTACCTTGGCCAACTACTGGGGTGGACTTTTACGTTGACGTCCGCTTACTGTAAACTTTGCTTCGAGTTGCCAATCAGCTACCAGACATTTGATTTCGTCGTGAATAGAAACGGCATGTGTTCCTTGTATTATCCCCTACTATTCCAAGTCTTAAAGTAGATTTCTCAGAAGAGGAAATAGCAAAAGCAGTAAGTAATTTGAGTGAACGAGAATTCAATCTCCAGATCATTGCGCCTAGTATTAACGTAAACAAAAAAACGTGCCAAGTTCCCGCCGTGATCCCTTGAACTCTTCCGCGCTCCCGTTATTATCCGCAGTACTGACTTTCTGCTACCCCCTAATTGTAGCTCTTCTGTTGCAGGGACTGTAGGCCCTCGAGACCGCGAACTACCGGCTGCATGTTCCGTGTATCCCAACCATGTGGAGGTCTCCGTCGACGGAAAATTAATAGTCCTACGATCCCGATATGGTTACCGCTCCTCTACCAGGATGGGCTGCTCTGTTAGAGGACATTTACTTAGATCTTATTCATTTGACCGTGGAGGATTATGCCACCGTATGGATCTCGCCGAGAGCTTCAAGCCCTCTTTTCCTCGTAGCGTACCTCATGAAAGCCAAGTAAAGTAAAAGAAAAATATTGGTCGTCAACCTCAAGAATGTAATCTGCTCCTGACATCGCTCTTTCGGAGCGGTAACTGCCGATTTTGCTCCTCCATTGCTCCTCAAGTTCGCAACCTTGCCCCCCCTGCGTTTCAGCCCTCATCGTATTCAACAGCATCCATTGGATTACCCAACTTTTCAAATTTATGCCAGGGTCAAGCAAATCACCATGATCATTTTTGAAGCGCTGGTTTTGACATCTCGCTAAGGTTGACGTCGTGGAGTTTCAGGACAGGAGCTTTTTTCTTGCGATGACTACCCCTTCTTCTTGGTTTTCAAAACTATATAACAGGAACCCCCAACACACATGGACACTCAAATCAACAAAGATCATGTCGCCCTCGTTCTATTACACCGAGCTTAACAAGGCCCTTTCTGAACAAGCTTTCGGACTCGGCCGATTTGATGTGTGCAGCTCAACGCCGCATGAAGCTACTGCGTCTGTCACTCTGCTAGAGGGCAGAACTATACGCATAATGCTAAGTGCTCGTGGGTACCAGGTGCGAGTGGCTCACACGTATATGTCGCTTACGCTAACATCTTTCAGCTTGATGGTGGTCAGATCTTCGAATCTATCGAGGGTCTCTTGCAGGCCGTCAGTGCAGCCTACGAGGAAAGGAGGAGAGAGGCTTTATTTTCGCGCCTGCGAAGCCTGTGATGGTGAACCACAGTTCCTTAGATGTCGGATTATAGACCAGTGGCTCTAAGTCAGTCATTTGTCGCCCACAGCATCGTATCCTGCTGACCGCCTTGCAGCGTATATATAGTTATTTTCCTACTGTAATGTATAGTTTCGCGTATTATTTTTGTACCCATCGTCAACCACAACCGTGCGCTTCATGCGGCTCACTAAACTTTGTTCTCTGAATCAGGCACGTACAAAGTTTCCTGACATGCTGACGGCCGAAAAGATCGCGTTTGCTGAGTTCCGCATCATGCAAAAGGAATTAAGTATCCGCTATGCACCGGCAAATCGGAGTTCTACAAAGGAACCTAATTCCTTTCGCCTCTTGAGACTAGCTTCGTACTGCCCTCTGCTGAAGATCTCGCCATTTCTTGCTTTCTCGATCGTGAGTCCGATCCACTCCCTTTCTGCTTGATTCCTTAAGCAGTTGGCCCACCACCTATCCATACTAAATCGGAGCATGTCGGTGTCAAGACATCTGTGCTCGCTCTGTTCATTGAGAACATGGAGTAGGAACCCAGCGTTTAGACGCTCCAGGCCCATTTCTGATAGACACTTAAGAATCCGAGAGATGCGAAGGTTATTGTGAGGTGATTCTAATCATGCCCATCCCGGTAGGGTTATACGAGTCGTAAGCATGGGGTACAATTCAAAATCATCGTGCTTCACTCACGCAAGAGATTTATGTATCGAGCTGCGTATCCTTCTGAGCGTCCAAGCAGACCTGTCTCGAAGTCCAACAGACGCATGCCATAGAAGTCCAACATCAACTCATATGACGATTTGATGCGCTCAATGACATCAGAATCTTGCTTCATCTCCGCAATCTCATGGGGCTGCAGAGGTTGGGCCTCAAAATTCATCCCGTGCTCCTGGATGGGGAATCTGTGTGTGTCATCAAACAATCAGATAATCAACGGGCACCACTTAATATGTGTCGCTCGACTCACAGCCATTGAATAAATGCATGATTGTATTCCAGCTGGATATAATCTCTTCGCCAGCTGTGGAGTTTGCCGGTACATCAAACCCGTGCCGCGCAATGACTGAGCAATGGATCCATACTTTTGGAGGATTTCGCTGATCAAAAGATCGTCCGGTTGACAGGACAGTTCATTCTGGTAGAATAGTAGATTATCTGAAGCTTCTGGGTCATCCTCCTGGCCGGGGTAATGAGTGAGGAATGCACGAATATCTCGCGGAAGTGACATAGTAGAAGGGGGCTTTATATCAACGGCCTTAGATGCTAATGGAGAAGTTCAACACTCAGGAGGACCCTCCGAGACCAGAAGGACAATTTGAATCATGAAAGGCGCGGAATGAGAAATTCAAGAACCTAAAGCTTATCTAGGCGCACTTGCCTGATTTGGTTCGGTTCTTCCAAGATTCTAATTTCTCAGAGCCTTTTGGAGTCAACGCCATCTAAGCTTGCCAAGTACTCAGGAAAGGTGCAGACATTCACGAAGCAAGCAGTTACGGATCAATATTACTGTAATGTCATCTACTGGCTAACTTCAAATTCATTGACTCGAATCGGACAGGTCAACACATGTCAATGCCACATGCATGATATGTAGCTACTTGTCCTTTAAGTGTTTATTGATTATTGCCACATACATACATATCATAGGCCCGATTTCCACCATTGAGGAGATATCCCTCTACTGACGGCGTTTCGTTTGACCGTTCTTACGTGCCTTGCTTTGTTTTCCGCTTTTGCACCCACACTGACATAAACATTCTCCTCCTGATCACCTGCGCAACTAGGTTGCTTCCGTCCCGAGAAGCCGCGTGACGTGTTATAGCGTGTTATGCTATTCGCTGTGTCCATCTGGTCGCACTGGCATACGGTGAGTGGATCCTGAGTTAAGCCACTATTCGAGCCCATATATCCAGGAGGTGCTATAGATTGAAGAAGGCACCAGCAATTTCCTTGATCTGACATGATCTACCTCTTCCCTACTTTATACTGTTTTCTTGGACCTCACGATCCTTTTCGGGGACTTTCAAGTTTAATGATGAAATTACCGAGCGCGCCGATGATCCGAGCCAAAGACAGTGACTTTTCGCAATTTTACGGAAACATTCATCAATCCATTATCGCCTCGACATCCTTCCATCAGACTATCCCCATGTGCAGTTAACCTGTCAGCCAATATCAAGGATCCGAGGATATACAATTGCGTAATTACGATTATTATGATTCTTTACAGGGGAGGATAAACTTTAGGTGCTTTGACATTATGTGATTGAGCTGTCTCGAATAATCTAACATGTATTCCCAAAGTCTGCATCTAGTAAACAGGGGGGGCTTCCAATTGGGAGGTCCATATTAGTATGCAGTGCACGTGGTGGATGGCATGAGGAATTACCACAGGGAATGTGTATACACTCCTGCATTGCAACACTACTTAGGTCAAATAGCGCGGTGGATCTAGTGTGTATGTCATGCGCCTGTCTGCAGCGATACGTTCTGCATATTTATGCACTGCATCCTTCATTACTGATCAGTGAGAATTCTTTGAAGAACATTGCACCATTTCCATTCATCTTGTGAATGCGGAGATGAATTGGCGGTAACTCACATCCTGGAAGTGCATTGGCTAGCCTGAGCAAATTAATTGCTACATGAAGGCAAGAAGCATGGAAGTATGCATTATATGTACTTTCGTTTCGCCTGCCCAATCTGCATGTAATATTAATCTTATTTTATTAAAAGCTCACATGCACATCTTATCTGAGTGGATTGCTCAGCGAACCACGCCCTAAGACCGCAGATAGGTCATGGCGTCTGTCTTGTTACTCGTATTCACTCCTGTGGAGTATGTTTTACGTGGACATGAGCATGCGGCCAGTCAAGCTTTTTGGCTTTCCCCTGATCGAGACCCATGGAGGTATTCAAATGGCTAGGACGTGGCCAATGTCTTGCATAGAAGGAAGTTGTCGAACACCAACGTGTGAGTTTCTCCACGGCGGCAGTACTCAGGCTGCAAAACGTAGGTGGAAGCCCTGATCGTTAACCCCTGTACGTATTCCAGAATCTCCAGGACATTGCGACCGAGCGCCTTGCGGAAATCGACGTGTCCTTCATATTCTCCCGCGGACCACCTTCATTCAGTTCAAGTATGCACCCTCCATCCTGCGACGTCATCGAGTGGCCAGTCTAGATTTTCATTCAGTTCACGTTTTTCAAATACAGTGTGACCTTCCACCTTGCGAAAATGGAGGTGACTTTCATTGAAGTTCCGCGGACCACGTTCATTCATGTGTTACTCATGTATGTCTCTTCCACCGATGTGATTGAGTGGCCAGTCTGGTCTTCATCCAGTTCCCCATTAAGGGGCAGAGCGAGGCTGAGACGTTTACAGTAACGCATGCCAAACCAGCTGCCTGGGAGAGATGATAAAAAGGTGGCGCATAGCCACCGATGTCAATGGGACAGTGAATTTCTACGCGTGGTTTCTGGATGAAACGATATCAGATAGTATGAGCGCTGTACTTTCGAACATTGCCTAGGCAGCGTGTGACAAGACCTTCGCGACAACGCCCACACGCGGTGGCCAATGCTGATAGTATGGTTATACTGCGTCCGCTGCGAAGAATCATCTCAATGGCACAACCGGAAGTTTTTGTAACCCAACACGGTTCTTGCTCGCGCATTACTACTACTGTCGAGCAATCAGTTGACATAATAAGAATTCAAAGTCAGCATGACGTTGTGACTAGACTCTCAAAGGAGCTCAACAATATTAATGTCAAGTCCAATGCCACAACAGAGTTCATCAGTTCGTGAAGCGTGACTTGCATCTCACTGGTTCTCACACGAGTGTGATCCTGCTGACTGTCCTGCGACGTCATAGGCAGAGAGGTTTTGTGAGGAGGAAACTGTATGGCTGTAATGCCTCACGCGAATCATATATAGGAGAGTACTCACTCGCAGGCACAAGGTAGATCACATTTTCGGCCTGAATTCGGTTGCCATGAAACATTTCAAAAGGCCCATCCACGCCAGGCCCATTTACGACCGTTACTCGATCTGGACTCTGGACTCTCCTCTCTCGAATCTTATTGGGCACACTAACCTGGAAGCATTCCAGTTAATCTGAAGGATTCGTGTGCCCAGTAGAATAAATCTCGTTTTGTTCCCGAGCAACGTCCAATGAGCTACGGCACGAGCTACTAGGGCATATCCGGCATTGTCGCAAAAAGATGGACAAAACTTGAATATATTGAGTGACGAAATGAAATTTACAAGTAATGGTTCATCTCCCCTTGAGTTTCTGGGTCTAAACGAATTTCGCCCTAGATCAGTCTTCAGAGTTCGCCGACACAATAGAGGTACCATCTGGTAACATCCGAAGGAGCGCGGAAGGCGAGACTCGGACAGGGCCTGACAGGGCGACTCGGGCGAGACGAGGCGTACATTTGCCCCTTATTAGCAACCTAACATGTTGGGCAACCAATGATATCACCATGATGAGGGTGGTGCACAGCGAATGTGTAAAATGTTTATCATTTCATGACTACATACTTGATGCACGGGAGCAACCGAAGCTTACTTGAAATGTGTAGCTGGTGCCTTTATACTGCACAGGTCGGAAGGTACGCGTACCTCCGCCTCGGTATCTGGGTTTGGTCAGAGACTAGACAAACACCAGGAAAGCAATCATACTGTCAAATTTGGCTCACCTTCTACTAAGAAAGTGTAAGACTGCTGTAAGGCCTAAGGTCATCCAACGAGAAGCCGAGCTAAGCTCAATACGGTTTGAACCACATTGGAGTTTGCCGCGGCCGCTCCCCCCGCGACCAACGGAACGGTGATATTAGATATAGGGCGGTAGTATTATCGGAGATGCCGCTCACCGTTTGAAGATAGCCGGTTGACGACGACCAATCGAGGCAGCAAGCGCTCTCAAGCGCTTCGCGTATTTTGTGGTCATTCCGCCGGCTACTGCTAAAAGAGCATGGTACGAGGTACGTAGGTGACGACTGGGTGACGTGGCTGTTCCCCAGATTTGACAAGGCGCTCCACCATGCGGGGAGACCGATTCAACATCATGGTTCTCCTTCACAATTGGATGAACACTGGCACAACTCGCCTCTTCGTGTGGAACACGGATCCGAGGGTTATAACCTGCCTCGCCAACCACTCGTTACCCACACGTTACTTACCTACTTCGCCGACCCTGTTCGCTTACCTGCTCACGTAGGCTACGGTATGCCTCTGTCAACCTCTTGACGTGTTCGTAAACTGATAGGTATTCTTCGCCTTCGGATTGATTTGGCATATTTGATAGTGTTTTCTTATATTGCTGAGATCTCGACAAGACGATGCAGAGACTAACAAAACGAGCTTGAAGTTCGTCTCGCCCAAAGATTTTCAGTAACGCTTATATGATTATCACGGTCCATAGGGGTCGCAGCCTCACGAGATGCCGCGGTCAGTGCTGGGAACGGGCGCCCGAACAACGATTCTCGTTTAATAGATGAAATTCGTACGCGAACAAGGATGAATGATCAATCCAAGATTGATCCAATGTTCGCGGATAAGATATCACCGTGGCCCATCAATTTACTTACCTCAAAGTAAGTATGTACGTGCACTGAAAGAGGACATCAACTCACGGTGGCGCCTCAGCAGACACAGCAGTACCAGTTAACTCTCGATCACAACAGTACTTAGTATGTTCGGTGATCAATTTTGGCTGAAAATAAACGCAAGGGATGCTGCATGCCTTTTATATTTACCGGGCGCAAATGAATGCTGTATGGCTACAACCCGTGTGGGACCGGACTAGCTTCAGCAGCAGCAGAGCCCCGTGGGGGACAACAGATCACGATACAGCGGTGTCTTGCACTAGTATAGTATGCGCGGTGGATGCGATGAACGCCGAATACCTAGGATCACATGTTGTCCTGTTCATAACGAACGGATCTCGGAGAATGATGCTGGGAAGGCATCGCCCGTCCGAGCACTGCGGTTCCACAAGAAAAAGCCAAATAGACTACTTAACTTACTTGTGAAATAATCGCGGAACGGGAGGCCACCGACGCGAATGGGAGTGCAGCTCGGGACCTCTCCGGAATGCAAGCGCACATGGCAGATGAGTTCAAAGCATATGATAGTGACACTGTGGACCTGAAGGAGCGCGCTTTTTGCTAAAGGCAAGAATAGCGTGAAATCCGGACTAGACGGAGCGAGCGTTCCGCTGTCGGGGAAAAGCCGAAAAGTCTACTCAACGTGGATTTGACAGTTTGAGGATCGAGAGAGACATCGATGAGGTGAAGACAAGTTAAGTTACTACTGTTTAGGTCAGTGACGCATACGCTCACAGGGCCTCAAGTGAACGGTTGCCATCCTGAGTGAACCAATCAAAAACATGTGCTATGTACAGATTTACACATGCAAACGCGTCCTGTTATCCGGATCAGGTTGTGCTGTCAAATCGGGACTTGTTATGGTAAGAGGTTTGATCAGGATGTTCAAGTTCCAGCATGATTATGTTGAGCGTGGAGACAGATACGATGATGGTGAGAGGTGAGTGAGTTTTTGCCATACGAAGGATACATGGGGAAACCTAGGCTAGGGACGTGTCATATATTATGGAGGATTGCTGGCATAGATAATCGAGTGCCTAGCACATTGATCTTCAAAACTTTGGGCTGTTTCAGTGGGTGATAGCTCGGCGTATGCCGCTGCCATAGGTAACGCCATTCGTTCAACGGGAAGTTACCGGTGGCGTCGCTGTTACCTGTTACTCGTAACTAAACGGAAGGAAAAATAATTTAAGGTATAACTGTCGACACGGTTGCCTGGAAGGTGGGAGCGGAACGACTGACGGGCGGCCCTTCGAACAAACTTTTGAAGTGTTGAATAATGAAAAACTGAGGAGTGATCATATTGAGTCGACTACTTGAGAGGAGGCGAATAGATTATTCAAAAAGAATTGGAGATTAATGTTGGAGCGAAGCTTACAGTTAACTCCGTATGTAAACAAGTGGGTTGGGCGCGAGTGGTGTCCCTGTCTAGGTGTCGTAGAGAGCACTCGCGGACAGTTCTGGGCTGGATGGGAGCTCTGGCTAGGGACGGGGTTGGGGACACGTGTACAGGGATGCCACGCTGTAGCCAATGAGTAAACACGGGGTAAGCAGTTTTTAGCGTGACAGCATGGAACTTCCAAATGCGGGGGTGTTTATGGGAAGTACAGGCCGAGGATCCGAGGTAGCCGACTGAGAGCAGAGAGTAATAGCTCAATTTGCAATATTTTGGTCGGGGAACCGGTGCGATAGAGATCCCCAATTGGGTAGTCTAGTTTTTGAATAAACACAATCCGGATGCGAATCACCAATCAAATAATAAAACCCCGCCTTTAACTGCCATCCCAACTCTTTTTCTTCGTCCAATCCCCGTCCTCCCATATCCCCCTCTCATCTCCTCCTCGTCGTCATACACATCCACGACGACCCTAAGGACGTCGGATACATTCTTCGGGCGGTACTCCAAACAGTCGTCAATTGTGAGTTCATCATTCCATTTCAATCCCCACAGGCCTAGAACGCTCACCTTTGTCCCGTTTCACCTTTTGTCCATTTCGAACTTCCACAACAATTTCCACATCAAATCTAGCCTTTGTCAGACTCCCTTTTAAAACCCCCACACCTTCCCCACTTTTCCGTCACCATCAGCCATGGACATGCACTTCGACGAATCATGGTGTCCGGTGTGTGACAGGCAGATCGTCCCCAAGCGATATACCGTCCCCGTTCTTCCACAGCCTCAACAGCCCGCACCTGCTCCACCGCCTTCTTCGCCATCGTCATCTCGTGAGTCTCGCGAATACCGTTTATTTTATTTTATTCAACAACCTCCCCCAGCATCGAAAAACCAACAGAGTGACACAACCATCACCACCACGCGCACTACCCGAACAAAACCGGGTGCCGTTCGTACCAAGAGTGGTCTTTTGCAAGGCACTGGACGTGTGAAGCCTAATGGCACAATCAAACGCTCCGACTCGACGACATCGGATAATAAGGGGTCTAAGTCACCCCAACCCCAACAGACTGCCAAGCCCGCTCCACCTGTCAAGCACCGTACCGTCATCGACCAGGGTCCTATCCCTCTTTATTGTTCTGACGAGTGTCGCCTCAAAGATTTGGCAAGGCTTGACGGTGCTTTCCCCCTCAACTACCACCCGGACCGCTCTTCACCACCCCTTCCTCCCGTTCCACACAATTCTTTCGAGGGGCGATATTGTGAATCAGAAGATGATTCAACCAGTGCTTCCGGCTCCTCCCTCGACTCAGGTTTTTCACCTTCCTCCCAACCCGCCATCGTCTCTCGTAGTATGGCCACGCTTGCCGCACTGTACAATTTCCCTCCGTTACCTCCTGCGCCACCCGTTGTCTCACATATTGATAGCATGTCCTCGTCGGAGCCTGAGCATCTCAACGAATACCAAGGCGGGACCATGATGGCAGGCAAGCGCATCAAGGATGTGTTGTGCCAACAACGTACCAAGCCTTCGTTTTCCCATGAATTGCCTCAGCCTAGGAAACCAGTACCTGGTTGGACCGATGGTAGCGCTGAATGGCGTCAGTCGGTATATGGGGGGTACTTGAAATGCAGCTCAGACAATGCGGGTGCTGGGTGCGCAAAAATCCAAACCTCGTTTGCAGCGTCTTCGCATCGTGCTGTTCAATGGACTTCAACCATCCCCCAGTCAAGTTCATCTAGCGCTCTTCCCGCACAGTCTTCGACCTCCAACTTGCCTCAACGTTCCAGTCAGTCGTACAGTGAAGAACTGTACACTAAATATTCCCTTCCTCTATCCCGTCGATCTGAGTCCCGCATGTCCCTCTTCCCTCCATCGACATCTTACTCCGCACAATCACCTGCTCCATTGTCTCCCACTTCCACATCTTCATACTCTCGACGTCGTCGTGAGGTGCCTTTGGTTAAGCCAGGTGCGGAGGGTCGCTTACTCGTTCCTGATGTCAAACTCAGTCGAGGAGGCTCCAGCATAGGATCGTCGTCGCAGCGTGTCTACAAGCCCTTGAGTCGACGGACGAGCGAAATTAGTGAAAACAGCATTCTGAGCGACAGCATATCTGAATCGCTTGCTCCCCCATCTCGACCTACAACACAGAGTGAGTTTGGCCTCTGACTATTTCTTAGAATGTTTGATTAATTGTATTTTTAGGTCGCGCATGGTCGTATGACAACATGAAGACTTATCCCGTCATGATGCCTCCTACACAGATAGAGAAACGCATCGAACGTCACATCGTTGAGGGCGAGGAGGTCGAGGTCGAGGTCGAAGTCGTTCAGCCTCTGAAGCGCCTCTTCCTGTTCCCTGGCAAGGAAACTAGTCCCGCGCGACGGTCATGAATAGCACGTGCAGCCTCTCGGTCTTGTCTGTTCTTGTCTGTCTTCAATCATACCCTGTGTTCGCATGGTCATCGACAACGGTCATACCGCCACATTCACGACGCATACCCATTACTTATCGATTCATTACCGGCATCTCTCACTGCATGATGACCACACCCAATTCACGAACATTTGCATTTAACAACCGTCTCGTCGACCTGAATTGCGCCACCACGCCCACCACGCTTCCTCGCCTCCTAATGCCTTGACCGCATTGATATCAAAAGTCCATTAATAATTTGTACCATAACATTGTATTGTGTGTATACCTTTCCTGCTTTTTTCTTTCTGGGTCGTACATCGTGTAACATCAGATTTGCGCATTTACTGTACGCATTATTATACTGACATGGGACTAATTTGTCTTTTGTCTTTCAGTCGAGTTTTGTGGGTACATTCTCGGTCTATCGTAATTACATTCCTGGCTGTCTGACTTATTTTCTTATATTTTTGACCCTTGCTTTGCCGTTGTCATATTGCATGGTTCTTGTTGTGAGTAGCACTTGTACTTTTGTTAATGCATGCTGTACCTACCAGTCTGATACATTACATATATACCTTGCAATTTGTGCAATTGATGAATTTTGGATGGAGTATTCGGGTTGGAATTGGAAACACCGAAAGGCTAGAAGGTAACGATTCAACTTCGCCGTCAGCCCTGAGGTTCTCAAAGCCTTATCACTCTTGATCTTCCGTTGATAATTCAGGTAGGTTTAGGCTAAGTACAATGAAATTAGAATGTTCATAATATAAATTACTTATACTACATAAGGTCAACTAAGGTCCGTAGATATCTCGACGCTGATGGCAAGCTGATGGAGCTCGAAAGTTAACGGGGTATTCCGGCCTTCAACGAGACCGTTCCATCTCCCGTTTCTGATGCGGTCACTGCGGGAGGGCGTAAATTCCTGCCTTGTCGTTACCATCTGTTTCTCCAGATGGGACTGATGATGATCCATACCCCACGCCCCGGATGCATGTTCTAGTCCTGTGCGTGGAGATGCAGCACCATAGCCCAATGTACCAGCTTTGTTGATGTCACGCTATGACACCGCTCATGACACAGGAACGATCGCTTGGTTCAAACATGTTCCGTGCCTGCAACAGCACGATCGTCGTCTCCGCAGCTGTGACGTTGAATGCTCAATAATTATAAATCCGGTTCAATTACTGCTCCGATCAGCGGCAGGGGCTCTGAGTCTGACAAACAGATCGTTGGAGTTGGAGCTGGCCGGACTTGCTGATATTGAATTGACCGGAGTAAGCAGTAAGTCTACGGCTATGAGCAGTTGACGCTTGTTCCTTGGTGAGTGCATATTAACGTCTGTCTGTTAACGTTCTCTAAACCACCTCGTTCATATTGACACAGCCACATATCTGCTGATTGCATCTTTCCAGGCTGACAGTGGTTAACCACCAGTGCGTGCAGTACTCGTTGATATCATGGTCGGAACGGTGTGGTTGCCGTCATCTCGACCTGGGACGCATGCGAGAGATGCCCACGACCAAGAAATTTCGGCATGCTAATTCTATCTGAAATAGAAGGTTTTTTTTTATAACTTTTAATGGTATGTGTACCATACATTAACCTTGGTGACAACACTGACTCAGGTAGAGTACACGCTTCTACGAGTCCGTTACACTACGCATCTAATACCCACCCACACGATCTCGTATACGAGACACACAACGGCCGCGTGTTATATGCCCAGCTGTTAGAGCTGTTAGCGCTGCAGCTGCCTGTGGCACAATGATCTTCCGCCAATGATCAAGCGCCACACACAGTGACAGACTGCTCCTGGCAGCGGGCCGCACCTGTCGTCCCGATGCCTTACGAACAAATATTGATGAATCTACACAGAACGTTATTATGAACAGCACGTCCGAATCATATTTTACCTCTCTGGGAGACACTTTTTGGCGGCCCGTGACGACAGCTGATGCGGGCTAACGTAGTTCACGGCTTCTGCCTTCCCTGTCCACGTCACATTCCAGAAAGATGATTAATCCTTGCGTCAGCGTCATTCGCGCGGGCAGCGAGGTACTCGACGCAGGGACGCAGAAAACCGCGGATACCATAACGGAAGCCCGTGATTTCAGCATGTTTGCGGTGATTATCACTTAGGTTGTATTATATGTGAGTATCTCATTTCGTGTGCGGTCGGAACCTGCAGGTGCATGTCTAGGATTATAAAATTCGAGAGGACGGAAATTGCTGTGCTTGGCCAGTAGAACTGAGGGGCTGGTAGTAGTAGAATCCCACTGCACACATTGGGAAGTAGCATTCTACCTTAACACTACCTTAAGTTTACTTGACATTCGTGCCAACGTTACTGTGCAAATGCGGGGAATAATACAAGGAGCAATGAGTTACGCCGCATCGAGGCGCTGGCTCTTTAAGGCCACTTCGCTTTGTGTAGTACGTAGCCTTTCGGCAGCTAACTCAACCTTACAGTACTAGCCCCTAGTATATTCCACCATGATTTCTGAACTACCCGTAAGGAGTACGACATTCAATTCAGAAGGCTTCACTTTCACGTATGGAATTTTCAGTCGCACCTGCTGTGGGTAAGGAAGTACCAACCTAAAACGTTATCGGACACGAACCATAATTGCATAGGTGTGCCACAAAGAGGCCGTATAGTACATACATACCCATACATGGCCACCTCACTGAGACGTCTCGAGATCCAGCATGAGAGGTCCAATATTGGCCCCAGGGAATCCCGCAACGATGATGCGGAGAGGAAATATACTGGCCAGTTCAAATTCACTCCTAGCAATAATGCGGGGCACGACAGATCCTTGCTTTTGTCATGACGCTACTAGGGGGATGATAAGCATGTCGTGCTACTACCCCGTGATCTGAGACAAACTAGAATAAATGAAACATTCATGAGGCAATGACTCACTCATACCCAGATTTCCTGCGGTGATCGCCGAGCGAAACCTCTTCCAGCGCGTGAGTAATGAGGTATTAGAATATGAAGTACGGCACTTTCCGGCGGCATCCTAACGCGCTGGAGAGTTACAGGATGTTTGAGGCAGCTACCTTTGAGCGAATTAGGATTTGATGCAGCGCGACGTCGCGCGGCACTGGGAGCATGCTGTAACAAAATGATCAGATGATTGCTGATGGTATCTATATGCGACGTTAATGGACAAGGTGAAACGTTTGATGAACCTGCGAATTACGGTGACTAGTTATCTCGTCAGTTGAGGAAGGCAGCTTGAAATTCGAAACGCAGCTTGATCGGAGCTCTCTTGTTGGGGATAGTCCAAGAAGATTCCCGTTTATGTGTCCTTTCCAGCAGAGTGCTCGCTTCACCTCAGGAAAGCTTCAACTTGAAGCGTCAACGTACAGGCTAGCACAAGCAGATAGTACCTGCATCCTTGGGCGACCCGGTGAAGAAAAAGTGACGACGCTAAGAGTCTAGGAACAAACTTACCGCCGGCGTTGACATCGGAGTATCTGACCTGATAAAGCTCTTTAATTCCCATGTGGCTGTGGGTGTAAAGTTCCTTGTCAGAGATATCATGATCATGAGTGGCCAATAGTAGGCAATATAATTAGCTGAAGGTGCCTGACACTGGGGAACTCCACTTAGTATATCCGTCATGTATTGGATATAAGGTCTGTGGGAGACGAGGGGAATCTCACCGCATGGTGCATTATTAACTGCATGTGTACCTACTTGATGTGTGGTCAAAGATGACTATTGCCAGCACTACTAGGCAGCGCTGGACGGCCATCATAGGTCTCTGACGCCAAACTGTTTATGAAATGTCCCACAGAGGATTCTTGCCTTATGGTCTACTTAGGGGAGAACTGCCGGTCAGTCGGTGTGGTCATTTAAACATCAATGCCACTAGAAACCTACACTAGTTGTAAAACGTGACCAAGCGCCAATCATGGGATATGGAGAACGTATAAATCGATTTTCTGAATCTAGATATATGCCCTCCTGTGGTTCAAGCTAGTGATATGTTAGATTCCAAATGGCGAATAGAAGGTGCACCAATACTTATGCACCAGACTGCCAGCCATTAATTTAGGACAACAAAGCCGAGCAGTGTTTTAAGCTGGCAGTGGTCATCTGGCACGAACTTGGATTCGGCAATTATGGCAAGCCCCAGCGCGAGATGTGTTCGAGTTCACCGGCCCAAACTTGAATGTTTTGTTTGCCTCTGTAATGCTCGAAAGGCAAATTTTGCTACTTACCTTCGCGCGGAGGTTCAAATTTCAAGTTGCACACATAAACTCCTTGAGAGGCTTGGGACTCTGTCCTTTCTTATCCTTCCGAAGTTCCTATTCCGCGTAGGTATGTTCTGCTATTTACCATACCAATATTGTAGCCTAGCCCACCGCGTGAGCCACTGTGAGCCCACCTGTACCGCTAAGCTCTCCTCTCCCACGCTCGTCACAGAACTTCAGTTTTTTTTGGTTCTTTACTCCTTGCCGTGTAACATTTTCATCTTCGACTAAACAAACACTTAAGACTGTTGGCCTGGATGCCACTTTTCGGGTTGGTCGGCGGATTTGACAGACTAGTGGAATATCCTTCGAGGATACTCTGCATGTCCTGCCAGTGTGCGAGTACTAGCTCACGGTGCACCGTATATATGCTCCACTCTCCGAATTTTCTCTCTCACTACTGGGATCTTTGTCAAACACTACTTGCCGGTACGGACTCTGCAAACTCGCGATCTACCACTACTATTCGGAGATTCAGAGCCTCTCATCACGAGTAAGCTGTATAGTGAAGGTTCCAGGGAGCCGTCATCATCTAGCTTCTTTGCAGTTCGTGCTGCTGAAGATATGTCTCGTGCATCAAGGGCATAATTTTTCCTCGTCTTCCATAACGAGATACCTATGTTCAATTCGAACAGAAATTATATTTTCCCGTCTTGATTTGTGCATATAGCTCGGATCGCTCAGGCCTCGTTGCTTCGGCGTAGTTTGTTGTCCCTATAAATCGCACAGTTTACGATTTTCTTGACCCTTGGTAAAGGTAATACTTCTGAATGTCTATCACCTCTCCCTACATAAGACAAGTCGGGACCTATTCATAGGTATGATCTTCGATCGATGTCTTGGCTTTCGGATTCAAATTGTCTCTGTAGTTTGTTCCTCCTGATGCGCTTTGACCGTCATCTTTGACGATTGTCATCGATCGATGGTGTTCTCTGGTGCTCAATCAACTGAAGATAGTTATGGAGTTGGCATCGGAAGATGCCAACCCGTCACGGTGGACTAGATACCGCCAGGAAACTAATTGTTTTGATATCATAGGTGTATCGATATCGGATAACAATGACATTATTGAGTTCAATGTTATCGAACACTGGATCGTAGATTCGGATCAAGATCCGCACTCCGCCTCCCGCCACTATAAGGGATTGCCACAAATTCCTATCATACCAATCTCCCCGCACCCCGTACGTGTCACCGTGTATAATGGTGAGCGCGCGTCGTCTCCACATCGTTTCCGTGCACCTCTGACATCTCGAAACAGGGCGTCTCTATTGAGAAAATCGCTCCCGGTAATGGTGCAACCTATCCTAAACCAGGTGGTATGTACGCTATCCTCACGCTGATTATCGTTCAACTAAGATCGTACCAATATCGCAACAGACACGGTCACGATTCATTATGTGGGCACTCTTGACAATGGCACTGTGTTTGATTCGAGCAGAGATCGGTTAGCATCGAATCTCCTGTCAATAATTACAGCTGACGTTCGTTTATCCACAGTAAAGATCCCTTCGTAACAAAGATAGGCGTTGGGAAGGTCATCAGAGGATGGGATGAAGGTTCGTAACCTTCCCACATCTTTACCTACCCAATAATCAGCCATCCGATAGGCGTACCACAACTATCGCTTGGCGAGAAGGCCAACCTGATAGTCTCAGCTGATTATGTGGGTGGAGGAACATTCATACAAAACAGATCTCGATCTGACGTGCTTTTAGGCTTACGGTACGCGCGGATTTCCGCCCGTCATCCCTCCAAACGCAAACTTGAAGTTTGAGGTTGAATTGTTGAAAATCAATTAATGACTTAAATCACGACGTCGACGTGTATGTTTGATCGAGTTTACTTTCGCATTTTGTGATCCCTTTGTACCAATCCACTCAATTGTATGTTCATGCATTTCGACATCCACCTCCAGTGCGAAATCGCGAGACGACCCAGATCCCTTGGTGTACTTGATCGTGATCTATCATCATGTGGCGTTATTGTGACCCCCAATCAGACGACATAATTCCTCATGTTGAGCTTGACATCGTGCCTGGTGCTCTGATTATCGCATCATCAATCAGCGTTTGGCTGGCTGGATTTGTAGGTGTCCACTTTACCTTCTGCGAAATCCACAATAGCAGCCAGCGACTCGTGATGAGCTTGTCTAGACGCTTCTAGGAGAAGTTCCATCGATGCGTCTGTTGATATCGGATATATCAGATATCATAATCAGACGCAAAGTTAAGGAAATCGCAGTACCGGAAGTCTTATTCTCGCGCGGGGTATGGTCCATCAAGCTATGGAGTTTTTCTCGGATCTCCATAAAGTCATGGTCCCGTTCCGCGTCACGATCCTTCTCAGTGACAACTCTCGCCTCCAGACGTGCCCTAGCTTCAGCACAGTGTGTCCGTTTTTCTTCGAGCATTTGATAGAGCCTATCTAGCTCATCTCGCAAGAGATCGTTCGAGCCAGACGGTGCGCTCATCAAAAATATATGGCTGCTTGCAGATGATTTTGGATCTCCTCTGCCCGCGGTGACTGGCAGGATGGCAAGTAGTAGTAGCGAATAGAGGCAACACGCTCCGAAGTAGTGTTGCTCTAGAGTCTAGACAGAATCCACCTGGCGATAGGTCGAATCGTGTCTGATGTATAGCTGTAAATGGCCCTTCGTGGCAACACTGCGCCACACTTTTGGTAGGACTGGTATTTGTATATTCATAGACGGGGATGCTATCCTGGCGACGCAGAATTGGTGGATAATGCGCATCATTATCATTCGCAGTGGCCGGCACCGCACAACTTGAATTCAGTCGACGACCACTTCGGGGAACTGCATTTCTAAAGTTTACAAGAATCATCTGGCAGACCGTGCACAGATCATAGCCGTCGCAAGGAAATATTATCGAGTCTTGTTATATAATACGTGAAATAATACGAGGCAAACCGTACTGAACAGTGAATGCCACCGTGCGCCACAGAACCATGGCCCGGGAGTCCTGAAAAGGCGAGACGAGCATGATCGACCTAAGATGATCGATCTAGCTGTCAGTTCCCTTAAAAGCAACCAGTACGCACCGGCGCAGCGTTTGTGAATTGGAAATTGCTTCCGCAATGCGATGTTGAACTGGGAAACATTAATTGCCTGGCGGAATTGTAGTGGCATTCTGTGGTATCATTCATGGCTTTTATGGTTATATACCCCTGCCAAGCGTCAGTCCGAGTCAACACCGGCGGTACTTTGGGGCTCGCAATCGTGGGCAATCGCAGGCATTCCCGTTCGTCGATTTGGTAGAGATGCAGGGGCGATCCGGCCCAGGTTCGTTATCACCACCGTCCCCTCAATCGCGACCCTGTGTGTTATGAGAAGTTCACCAGTATCTCGTTGATCATGATGAAGCCTTTCCTGCGTCGTCCATCTGCGTGATCTCCACCACACCAAAGGCTGGCGCCGCTGTGCACGCTGCGGTGATATGCAGTACGAGCACTGTACCGTCTATACTTTTGTAAATGTAACAGACGGACCGGACAAGGATTGTTCGTTATCACGGAAAACTCCAGCGAGGCTAAAGTCTTGTCTAGAATGCGGGTCACGTTCAATTACGTATTCATCTGGCGGGGAAATCTCGCACCGAGGGCTCATGATCACGAAAGTCGAGGCCAAAAGCATTGACGCCTGACATTATCATCAGGAGAAATCCGACTGGCACCGTTCCTTTCAGGGTCTCGAGGAATTTCCCAGAAATATTGGCAGACAAGAGAAGCACACGGCTGAACATCATTAATGGGTGTTGTTCAACACTACAGCATCATTTCGCATAATTAATCAGCTACATATATCAAAGAACACGAAGAATAATTACGCCATCAGCGAAGCCATTGGTACGGGTACTTCCACCATGTCCATATCGTCATCTTCGTCGTTAATCTGGTCCGCACAATCTGCAGTGGAAACATGTGCTTCTTCGGTACTTGTAATAGGATGTAGATCCTGTGCTAGCTCATCCTCTCCGACATCTGCAAACTCCGCCAGCTGGGCAGCTAAGAGGGCAAGCTGAGCCTGCAGCGCCGCCCTCTCATCGCCACTCAACTCAGCGCGTAATAAAGTCTCGGCAGGGAGAGACGCGTCCGTAGACGCTGCAACCGCTTGGCCATCGGTTGTTGAAGATACCTCGACGGACCCAGCAAACACTGGAGGTGGCACGCGAGCGACTGCTGCGGTATCTGCATGCGTTGCTGCACCATCCTCGCTCGAGATTTGGAACAATTGTCCAAAATTTATTGCTTTGAGGATGTTTTGGGCTGCTTCCCAAGCGTCGCTGCCTTCTCGTACTTGGCTATCGGGTATTTCCAACGGACCAGGCTGTGGGCGAGCATTAGCCACAGACGAAGATGGCCCTTGAAAACCAAAGCCATAAGGATGGCCAGCTTGTCCTCCTTGTGCGGATGGACGTGGCTGGGATGATGATACACCCGCGTCTGCGTCATGAACGAGAGGAAGGTGAGTGAAAGGTGATGACGACGCATGTCCTTGATGGCCAGACAAAGCGGTTTGAGCATGAGTCTGCGGACGACGAGTAGTTCTTTTGGAAGTCTGGTGGACAGCAGAATTAGGAGTTGCGAACACGAAACAGAGTGCAGTACTTACATTGCCACCTTCCCAATTAATGTTCAGTCTGTATTTTCCATTATTGCCTTTTTCTAAGCGTCCGCGTTTGAAGGCTTTTTGAAGGGCCTGGCTAGCCGAAGGCCTAAAATTTGACTGTAGTGGGTAATGGGACGCCATCCAACTAAACAGGGCCTTTGGTGCACGACCTTCCGGGTCCCCAGAATCGATCAGCGCCTCCACAATCATCTCTTCATAACTAGGGAGATCATCAGAATTCGATGGTGGGGGTTCGGGAGGATGAGAGGGATGTGTTAAAGGTGCAGTCGTGAATAAGGGTGGTGGATGACTTGGCGGAGGTGGGGGGGGCAGATTTTGCGGGTACTGAGCCTGAGGTGGATGGGGGAATGAGGGATATGGATGGGGGAAACTGTAATGTGCTGGGGGTGGCGCGGGATAGTACGGAGCATGAGGATATGAAGGATGATAGTACGGTTGATGTGGATAGTGCGGATGGGGTACTGGCGGTGGGGGCAGCGGAGGCTGTTGCGGTGGTGGGTGTGGATGTGGATGGGCTGCTGCAGGCAGATGAGGCGTTGGACTATCAGACGGCACGCCATGCGTTACAGCGGGACCTAGTGCTGTGCTTTGAGGCTGCTCAGAAGAGGATGCAGTAGCATTATCTCCTGTGTCCGAAGGCGAGTCGTTTGGCGTTGATGATGATACAGACTGATACGTAGCATCCACTGGAGGGCTTGACTGTTGAGCTGGTGGAAGCTGGGAGTTCTGAGCATTTTGTGCCTGAATCGCCGCAATTGCAGCTCGAATATCGTATGGCCACACAGTACTTTTTACATGTAGGGGAGCATGGGCCTCAAATGTGAGACATATGTCTATTATCTGTGGTGGAGGGAGCAGTCCCAAGTACTGTCGTTTGATGGCATAGATCTCAGATTCTGTCATGAGACGATTATAAATGTACAGTCAATAACTCAGCACATCTGTCCGCACCTGTGAGGGGATGATATCCATTTTGTATTGGAGGATGTGTTGGAGTGTAAGGAGCTGAGGTGCTCGCCGTTTGCATGGCCATTCCGTGAGCTGCACAGTTTTTCGCATCAAGGTTTGCAAGTAAACTCAGCCACCCGCGACACTGGCGAGCACATCCTCGCACCCCCGGAAGGAACAATTCTCTGTTTCGATTATCTACCGAAGACTCGCACTGCAGTATCACTCTGATTTCTGAATTCACGGTTCTCAGTCCATCACATTCCAATGTGCTATAGTACTCGCTAGGGTAAATATGGAGGTTCATCAACTGGAAGGGCGATCTGTTGTAACTGCAGGCACTTCTGTAATTGGCTGCTGAGACGCTTCAATCAATGAGGCTTCGCCGGGGGAAAGAGAGAAAAAGGATTCCTTGGTTTTCATTGCCCATCTGCGCGCCTGGAAAATCACAGGTCAGGCCCAGACAGTATTGCTACACTGAATGAGACACGTACTGGGCTGAAGACATGTTCCCGGTCACCCCAATCAGCAAGGAAGATACAATAGACCATAGCAGCTAGTCATTAAATATAAGTTTGCATCAGCCAACCGTGCTAATATTGGAGCAAACGCACTGGGTATCAGAGTATATGTAAGGATGTGGGATGCAGAGTACACCCACGGAGGACGGAAGTCTCCATCATCCTGCTCAGTACTCGGCTGTTGACTGGGTCGAATTGCTGAGGACTTTTTCGAGTATGAACGTATGGACGGTGATCTACGGGCCAGTGCAGTTAGTCGAGAGCGACTGGTTGTCCACATGGTGTTGAGAAGAAAGAAAGTCACTAGTGCTGAACCGGGCGAATCCCGGCAGAGGCTCTTGCGCTTGAAGCTCAACACCACCACTTCTCAGGATGTCCTATCTTGTTCTGCATTTCAGGCATACAACTTTGCAGCAAACTTTCATATCGCGTACCTCGTCGTCTCCGCTTCCCTACACATAATTGCCTAACTATTCATCTCAATCCATCCCTCGCGCCTCAACCTCTGTCGACGTGATTATCACAAACCATCAATATGACCAACACCAACATCTCTGCCTGAGATTGCTCCAAAGAAATGACATTGCAGCAGTTGCAGGCAGAGACCAATGACACCATGATCTTGAGGTTCTGCTTTGACTTAAAGGGTACCGGTAAGCGCTCGTTTAGCTTTTCAGCCTGCATGTATTTACTTACGAGCAGCTCTGAACTGTGCACACAGGTTCTTAAAGTTAAACTTCCCTTCACGTAACCTCACCTCAAGCCTTCTTCGTATGGCTTAACTCGTTCAGTCACGCAAGTGTGTTTTCCTTTCGGGCAAGACGTTCAATGTTCTTTCAATAGCAAACCCATCCCACTACACTGATATTGTTCGTCATACAGGTGGTTGTCTGACTTTGATGCAATGAAGTACGCCGACGTTGTCGCCAACAAGACTCCCGCTCGCTCCCCACTGTGTCTTTCTCATCCGCCCCTTCCCACATTGGACGTCTACTGCAAAGCCACGGTGCACACTGCATATGTACGTGAAGCTAGTTCTAATCATCGTTTCCTTTCGTCAGGGGCAAATTTGAGCAATGACAAATGGACAAACAGGCCATTGAAACAAACAGCTTGGATAACAACGACTAGCACAGCACTACTCGTCCACATGGTTCGCAGGCAATGGTTTGTCGGTCTTCGGTTATCTGACTTGCCGACGCCTTCTAAGGATAACTAAGGACTGCACCTGACCCAGACATGATGAAACATCATCCCGTGGGCTACATTTATGCATATCAGCCTGTGTCTTTTCCTCATGATGAAGTTGTCTTGGACTTGGTTACACCCCTGGCGCGGATCATGTTGTCATCCTCTCCATATTCCAGTACATTATGCGCCTAAACGGATTGGGTAAGGTGACCGATTTTCCAATCCTACGCAGTTTCGTTCCTGACTGTACTCTGGATAAAGACTTGTAACACCCCTAAAGAGAGTTCAGGCGTACTTGAATTCATCGTCTCCTGCACCCAGGTCACCGCGTTTGGATGTCAGCGGTCTTTGTGTCCCGTGACGGGTCCTGCCTCGTCCCACTGGTTTGCAGTCACTGTCGTCGGGCACTTGAGTCCGCAGCTCACCCATGACTATCATGTACGACCTGGTCTGGATAGCCGGCGACGGCCTATTCCTTAGTGCGCAATGCGCAAAGTAAACCAAGTCCGAAGAATTCTGACTACTTGCGGTCCGATTCTCAATTGGCGTTGCATATAAAGCCCGGTCATCTTCAAGAGGTCAGTCATTAACCAACCAGTTCTCCAAACAAATTTTCTGCACAATGAAGCTTTTCTCCGCTATTGCTCTCGTCTCTGCATTTGCCCTGCCCGCTTTTGCAGCGCAGTACAATGTGACCTACGACACCTTCTACGATAACCCAACAGCCTCTCTCTCCCAAGTCGCCTGCTCTGACGGTGTCAATGGCCTTTTGACAAAGGGCTACACTACTTTCAATTCCCTTCCGTCTTTCCCTAACATCGGGGGCATTCCTGACCTCACTTGGAACTCGACGCTGTGCGGTACCTGCTGGCACCTGGAGTACACCACTCCCAGCGGGAAATATGAAAGCATCTATGTCACCGCTGTAGATGCAGCGTACACAATTAATCTGTCGCAGGAAGCATTCAATGTGTTGACGGACAACACTGGGGTCGCTTCGGGCAAGGTCACCGCTGTCGGCACCCAGGTAGCCACAAGCTTCTGTAGCATGTAAAGACAGGCAAGTCTCTCTACTCGCCCGACACGAACAAGAGCTTACTGCAGATCACGCAGGACCTGGTGTATTACGAAGTTTTGAATATTTATCAACTTATATTGCGGACCTTTCATCTCCCACCCCTTTCTCTTCTTTAGTTTTGATTTTCGGCTTTCCTTCGAACTGCAGTCGTCCACTTTTGTTGTTGTATGTGCCAGGTTCTTTGAAGTTGGTTACCTACAAATGGGAATTTTTCTTGGTCAGAGAATTTGTCGTGTTGCGTCACCGACACCATTGCGAGTGTCATAAACCACGTTATAGGAGAGCATGAGTGGGCTGTCGTCTAAGAGTCTTCTCATTGTGAGTTCACCATCATGAATCTCTATCCACCTGCTCCAGATCCGCCCAACAAGCTCGGCGTCTATCGCACACTGGCGCCCACTGCGGGCGTTCATGTTTCCCCACTTGCTTTGG